>JAJKFJ010022164.1:0-72875 GCA_027382625.1 Tetmemena sp. SeJ-2015 | reverse complement strand
GTCTGCATCACTGCATTCTCTCATGCTCGTCATTAGCTTAGCCATGGCCAACGATAGGGTTTCCCTCCTCATTGATAACGCCGGCATTATGAAGAGATATCACCAAGCTCTTGTAATCATTGAGTTCCTCCAGCTTGTCCTGCAAGCTATTCAGCTCATTGCGAACTCTCTTATTTTGCTCAAGGTACTTTTGCTTGCTGTGGTTTAATTCTTTCTCTTCTTCTTTAACTTCTTCTAGATCTTTTTTATTTCTCTTTCTTTGAGAAGTGTGCTTCAGTAGATAGGCTGACCTGCCTTTCTATTCTAAAAGCTAATCAGCGAGCGGGATGACTTACAACTAAACATTAGACTGGAGTTCAGAGCTTGGGCAAACTCTGGGCGAATCGAGACAAGATTGTTCTGCTGTCTGTCAAATCTCTCTTTCCTAGAAGATTTGGCCTGCTAGATCATGCTCGTGATGCCATCTTTGTCAAGAGTCATCATTACATCACAGATCCATCTCTTGTCCAGGTGCAAGCCAGTCACACTGATCTGGAAAGAATGAAAGGATGCGGTTGCTTGCCTGAGCGAACTCCATGAAATCCTCAGCTGACAGGCCTTCGATCTGAGGGACGGCGGCCACTATAATTTCTGTCCTTTTCAAATACTAGAGAATAATTAAAAGTTGCATGCTTGCTTACATTCTTTTCTCCATTTATGATAGCCTTAAGAAAGTAGATGTTGGTGCATGTCAGCTTGGGCAAAGTAGGCTGAGCACTCCTGTGAGAGGAAATCATACAGCTCCTTCTTTGACCCAATCTTAGCGCGGATGTCGTGAACATTAATCACGCTCATGTTCATTGAGTTCTCCATCTGTGAGTAGGGTTCTGGCTTTAACTCAGCGAGTGGCTATCTTTAATTAACAATTATTAAATACAATTACTAATTCCCGTTAAATAGGGAGGCCCCACAGAGAGGAAAAACTTTTGCCAAGAAAGAATTCTTATCATAGATACCCGACCCGCCTAATAAGTTATCAGCCCGACAGTAAATGAAAAAACTAAAGGCAGGTTTTTCTAAGCTCACTGATTATTTTGCAAAAAAGAAGAGAGACGGGCTCGATCAAGAATCCAGCCCATCTGGAGAAAGTGGGAATGAGGCTGAGTCTGCACCGGATCTCTAACCCCTTTCACTCTACATGACCTCAATCTCTAATGCTTCACCGATTAGGCAGGGCCTGCGCCACGCATCATGAAGCTGTCCTCCCATGAGATATAAGCGCTGGAGACGCAGCTTGCTAGGAAAGATTCTTTCATCGGCAGCAAGCACTAAATCATTGATCCAAGAGCTCTATCATAAAACTAAAGCTCTAACTCAGTGGGGGAGGGAGTGCTAGATCAATGCGAAATTTTAGCCACTCTCGCTAAATCGATCTTAATAATGAATGAAAACAAGGAGGCTGACTTATAATATTTGAAGCGATTGCTCTCCGACTTAGATAATGGCCTCTCTCTTTCAGAAGAGAATATATCTTTTCACCAGAGAGAGCTCATTAAAATTGTCCAAGAAGGGCTCCATATAAAGGCAGAAGTCCTTTAAAGCAGCCGCCAAGCAGCAGAGGATCAAAATAAAGGAAGCATTATAAACCCTAGCCAGCCCTCTCCTCTCCTAAGAATCCAAGGCTAAGAGGAGATAACCTAAGATGGCACTAAGAAATTAGCACGACCGAAAGTGGAGGGTTCAACAGGAGAGGCTCTGAAAGAGAGATCTAAAGGGAGGGCAGTGTCGAGTAAGTCTCCCTAGTCAACGAAGAGAAGAAAGATTCGAGGACTGGTAAAGAACAGTGTTGACGATTTCATAAGGTTGCACAGCAACATTAAGAGCTGTGATGATATAAGAAAAAGTGTCAAGTAAGAGACAGGTATCTCCATATCCAAACCAACCTTGAGGAGCTATTTGAAAAACGAAGCCGGAATGGGATATCGAAAAGTAAGCTACCTAAGCTAGAGAGTTAACAGTTTAGGCTCAAAGCGTCAGAGGTAAGTTGCAGTTTTTCACTTTGTCAAGCACATCTTCGAGGGTAAAACAATTGTCAACATCGATGAGAGCTCAATAACCTTTTCTAATGCAAGGCAATATTCTTGGGCATTTAAGCGAGAGTTAAACTCAAACTATAGTTCAAAGAGGCTGGACTCCTACAATATAATTGCTGCACTATTAAGCAACGGTACAGGATACTTCAGTGTCAATCATGGAAGGAACACCAGCGACACGGTGTACTACTTTATCATTCAAATCATGCTGGAGCTTGATAGCTAAGACCCGCAATGGAGGGAGACTCACGTGCTACTTTTGGACAATGCGTCTTATCATCGTAGTGAAAAATTAAAGAGGAGGCTTCGAAAGTTCAATGTACCTCTGCTCTATCTGGGGCCGTATCATTTCTAACTGGCACCTGTTGAGAGGTTGTTCGCAGCAATAAAAACGAGAGACTTACTTCGTTCCTAAGACATAGAGCAAAAAGACTTATAGCGGCCCAACTTTGAGGGAAGATCCTCAACGTCAAAGCATTATGGGATCATCTTTGATTTGGCCCAGCAAATAAGACTCACCGACTGCTCTTGGTCGTCGTCGGCCTTTAAGAGCTCCATCGTTCCATGGGCTCAATCATCTGGCAATGCTTAGCATCTGAAGGAGAATAACCTTTCCTTATTACATCTTAAAAAAGCTCCCTCCCCTGAACCGAGAGAGTCATGTTTCTAAAAAATGAGGGGAGTAATTCATTCCTCTATGATGGAGAAGAGCCTTCTCCTCGCTTTATGAAAAATTAAAGCTCATTATAGAATTCAATTTCTAAAGTCAAACACACACAAGCCTCTCCCTTCAGAGGTCCTTCATTCTAATAATTTAATTCTTTAACCTTTTAGTCTGATCAGCTCATGCTTTACTTCTCCAGTTTCGTTTATTGATTGCTTTTACGTTTTATTATAGAGGCGGACATGGGGCGGACAAGAGGCGGACATGAGGCGGACAAATGGCGGACAAGTGGCGGACAAGTGGCGGACAAGTGGCGGACAAGAGGCGGACAAGAAGCGGACAATTTTCAAGTAAAGTTTCCCACTTACATGAGCATATCATAAATAATTAAGCTTCCTTCAGAGTCTTTGCTGATTATGGAAATATACTTCAATGTAGAAATATTTAGACCTCTTCTCATTTGCATGCTATTAAACAGAAGAGGCAGCTCTTTAGAATTTTCTCTGTCCTCGTGTTATTCTCATTTGGCGAAGCAGCGGAGATCGAATGAGTGCAGTATAATGATCTGAAGTATGATTAATTTGGCGGAGAGAAGGATTGCGAAATATTAAGTATGATGAGAAGACTTCGGCTCTGTGTGCAATCAGGTTTGAGCGTTTGGACGGTAATAACTTTTGAGGTCTTTTGAATTCTTTCACATGGCTACATGCGATTAACTGAAGAAGGAGTAGTTGTTTGACTTAAACTCCACACCTATCGAAATTGGTTAGAGAATTGAAAAGGTTGTCTCCTCCAGGATTGCACTCTCCCACCTGCTAATTTGCCTTTTATATTATTGACAGATTTTGGTGAGATTTAAGTTTGCAAGATGAAGAAGCAGCATGCTGGGTCTAATATAAAAAGCCTATGCTACAATCGTTTTCTGAGACAGCGCCAGAGTTGCTTCCTAAAGCATTTGTTGTAAGTCTAGAAATGAGGAGTGGCCGATATCGTTGAATGAGAAAGAGATGCTAGCGACATCTTGAGGGCAGTAGGGTAAGAAATAAGTATGAAGCACTAACCACGCCAATAGAGAGTAATTATTTGAAGCGGTCAAGGATCTCACCCTTAAATATCACATGCTTACTGAGGATGTCTTCTAGAAGTAGATGAAGGCGGACAAGAGGCGGACAAGAGGCGGACATGAGGCGGACAAGTGGCGGACAAGAGGCGGACAAGAGGCGGACAAGAGGCGGACAAGAGGCGGACAAGAGGCGGACAAGTGGCGGACAAGTGGCGGACATCTTCAATTGAGATTAAGCAGCAGCCTTATGCAAAAGATGTGCTGCAATAACTCGTTTGAGGAAAAGAGGCGAAGAGTCTTAACTTATAAATTGAAAATCAACACGAATTTAAACAGAAGGTGCCCGAATAATCCTTGGAATCAATGTAGAAGAAAACGTAATCAAGCAATAAATACTAAATGTAAGTTAAAATCAGGGACTGGTATAGCTGGTCTTTTTGTTTTACGGACTTCAAATATATAATTATTGCGCTTAAGCTTAAGGTCCTTATAAGCGGAGTGCTGATATAAAATGAACTAAATGAATAAGATATAATGAGTATAGTTTATAATTAAAGGCTGGATCCCTGAGTCAATGAAGGACGCTCTCTTATGAAGAACTTGCATCCAACTGCGAATATTTAATTTCGAGAGCGAGGAGCATAAGGCTTCGGTGATCCGAGAGGAAGGAAGAAGAAAAAATATATAGAGACATCCAGAATGGGAAAGACTGAATTAGCTTAGGCTTTGAAAATGACTCCTGCATAATTGATGAGACTTTACAAATGTGTGCATTGCTATGCAGAGAAGAACACCTTGACCCTCCACAAGAGCAAAGATATAGGAAGGCATGTTAAAAATTGCCACCAGAAGAGCTTGGAAACCTAAGGCAGAAAGCAGAATTTCAAGCTCACTCTTAATTAAGACTTTGAGAAAATTGAAGAAGAAACAATATTAGAGTATTTATCGAGCGAAACTTATCTCAGAAAACTTAAACCTAGAATTGAAGACTCCCGAAGCAGCAGGAGAAGTAATAATGACAAGATGATTGAGAATGAGAGTGCTGGCCTTGATCTAAGGATGGACGACGAAGAAATTAGATTTCAAAATGAAGCAATTTAAGAAAGATCCCAAAATTAATAGCAAGAAGAATAAGATGAAGAGCAAATAAATACCTTTAGCACGAATGAAGATATAAAGGTAGAAAAGTTTATTGAAACTATCGATCTCTTGCTAAAGCTTCGGAAGATGAATAAGAAAAATAAGTCTTCTGCCAATTACATAAAAGATTTGCATTCAGGCCCTGCACCCAAAAAGAACAAAAAGAAATAAGAGGCTCCATCAGAGGAAGAGAAAAACTTTAAGATAGAATTTAATGAATTAGAAATTAAAGAAGTCCTTTGAAATTTTGAGAATCGGTTTCCTAATAATCTTTAAAAGAAATGTGACTTAAAGAATGTGATGATAAATTAAATGATGGACTGGCTCTGCAAAGTCATTGGTGATGTCATAGCAATAATAAAGAAGTATCTGGATGAAAATTAGAGAGACATTACCAATGCCTCAAACTTTAGCAACTAGAAGCTGTTGGAAAAGCTGGAGCAGTAGCAAAGATTGGACGATCTGAATCTAAAAGCTTTTAATGACAGATACAAGGCTGCATTCAAAGAGAAAATGAGAACTTTGGCAGTCGAAGAATTATCTCCACAGTAGTTTCCTCAAATATCAATAAACGCCAATATCATAGAGAAGAACTTCTGCCGAAACCTCGCCACTGTCCAGAAGAGATTCACTGGAAGAAAGTTTGGAGCGCTCACCATGGATTACGCTTGGCCTGTAAATATGAAGGGCGCAGATGGAAAAGAATTTTTAAATTACTCAACTTTAAAAATAGAGCAATTGTTCACAATTGATATCGAGGAACTGCAAGACAATGGGTATTTCTTCATGTGGACAGTGAATTAGAAGTTCCTCGATGCAATAACATATATGCTTGAGCACGGGTACCGCATCGTCGATACAATCTGCTGGATTAAAAAGGGGAAGTCATCAGACTTCAAATCGAGGCCTGGATATCATGCTCGCCATAGCAAGGAGATTTGCATAGTGGGACTGAAAGGAAGTATCCCGGCAGGCATGCAGTCATTTACTGTTGATGACATAATCGAGACAATTCCAGGTGGAAATTCAGAGAAGCCTGAAGAGCTGAAGGATATGATCGAGAGAATGCTCCCGGAAGAATACTACTGCGAACTATTTGCGAGGAGAAATAACCTGAGAGAGAGATGGGTCTCCGTTGGAGATTAGCTCTGAAGACGCGTGTAATAATTAATTTATCTGAGAATTTAAATGAACTTCCCGATTCTAGTTATTTTACCTTATTAAAGTGCAAGTTATAAGCAATAGTACAATTTACTATTAAGGGGGAGGATTATAACTTTAATAGCTTCTGCATTTAATAAAAGAAGATCTAAAACTAAATTACTTGTAATAATAAACTAAAGAGCGAAAATCTAGAATGATTTTTAACCGCCTTAATTCTGACTTGCCAAAGTTCAAACTTAATCCTGCTAAAGATATTTTTAGGGCCCTTTTCTGTGTTTAACATTTAATTTACTTATCTTATAAATATAAGTAAGTAATTTTCTTCTGATTTCGATGTTTTGTTTTAATTTAGCTATATCTTATATATAAACTTAAAATAAATTTCATTACAGGAAAAAAAATCATTTCTCTATCATTTTCATAAATTTAAGTGATTAAGGATACTCGCTTAGATAAGATCTCCAGAGTATCCCATTTAACATAAACAAAAATACAAAAAATATATTTTCTTAGGAAGTCTCATTACAAGTTCAAATGCAATATCAATTATATTTAAGGAATTAAAAATAATATGATAGTAAAAAACTTATATTCCTAAAAAAAAATGTGATGGAAATAAAATCTAGACTCTCTATGAGCTCTAAAATGGGATAAAAAATAATAACTTTATTTATAAATATACAAAATATAAAATAAATTACTAAAAAAGGACCCTTCCCAACATAATTTGGATATTTTTATTTGATAGTGACTATGAGGGAATCAATCTAGAAGAGAAATCAAATTTAAAATATGAGTTAAATTTAAAGAGTGCTAAATCTTTGAGAGGTGTCATTTCATTAGCGCTACAGTAGGGGTTCTAAAAACGGGATAGGCTTATGAAATTCTTAAGAGCAATAATGGGGAAAAGAGGTATCTAGCACTCTTGAAGTATATTTAAATTATTTTTTAAGGACTAAGGAATACTTGTCAAATTCAAAATTACTCTTCTCATTTTAATTAATTAATAGTTAAGGAATTAATTATCCCCTAACGGGCATATAATACTTAATCGATTTAAAGTAATTCACAGGCGTAACTCCTTGATCAGTTGTGCCACGTCACCGCGAAAGCCCAATCGTCAGTTAATTAGTGATGACGCACTACCTCCCTTTTTAGAGATGGAGGAGGATCTCTACGTGGTCTTGCCAATCTAGCTCCATTGATGTCGACCTGAAATCCACCGGCTTTCCCAGAGGTCACCGCAAAAACCCAACATCCAATGCTGATCAGGCGTGGAACAGGGAGGAAAAAATAGCAACCGGTCTTCTCATTTTAAATTCTCTGAGAAGAAGCTATACTCTACTATGGAGAGCACCCCTCAAAGCCGAAAGAGAATTTTAGATTAAGACTAAAGGATTCAATACCTTCCCTCTCAATATTATAAGTACTTTTATACTTTCATTTATTTTGATATAAATACATCGACTTGAACTTCTGCTATGCGAATGTATTGAAGTTTCCAGAGGTAGGCACCAGCAAAGTTCCAAGAAGGACATAAAATGAAAAATAAAAAAGCAGAGAACTGTCGCACATAGTCCTTACCCGAAATGATTTTACCATTATCGTCTCAAATTTAATATTTTAATTTAGAAGAGTCAAGTCTAAAATAATGGATAGTAAATTTTTAACAATAACAATTACACTATTTTAAGATGGATGCGGGTACTATATATGCTGACTGTGAGCACTGATAAGCCTAGTAAATACAAGACTCTCTCTGTGATTGGAGAGGGAGCTAATTCTTAAGTATTTAAAATTGTCAAGGAGCCAAAATAAAAAACTGAACTACCTATTTCAAACTTTAAAGACGTAATTGATAAAAAAGGTTGCGTCGAAAAGACGTATAGACTATTAATTTATTTAAAAGAATTTCAAGGATATCTATAGTTTATATTTTTCACAGAATATATTTGATAAGATTTAATATATACGAGATATTTATCTTTAGAAATATTACGCATTGAAAGTTTTTGATAAGACCCGTTATTTGGAGGAAGATTATGCACTAAATATATATTTTTTTTGCTGTCACTAAGACTTTTAATTGATGAAATTGAGGTACATAAATCGCTCAGAGCATGCTAAAATGCATTGCAGCTGCTAAAGGTGTTTGAAAGCAGCACAAAAATATATATGCTCCTTGAATATTAAGAGGGAGGTACTTTACAGATATTCTTAAAGACTAGAGAAAAATAACCGAAAAAGATCTATAAAGCATATTAGGACAGCTGTTACTTGGCCTCGATTTTATTCACTCACTCAATATTATACATAGGGATCTCAAGCTAGAAAATATTCTTCTAAATTCTAAGGACAAGGAAAACTTAGAGATAAGAATCGCCGATTTTGGCCTCTCTACAAAAATTCTACCTAATGAGAAACTTTTTCACAAGTGCGGAACTCCCTCTTAAACTTAACCGCACAGATGTTTTATTAAAATTAGATTTCCAAGAGTTTATATCGCACCTGAAATTTTAAGAGATTAGGGGTACAATCAGAAAGCTGACCTATTTAGTTTAGGGGCAATATTCTATAATTTGGTAACTGGATTATACCTCTTTCCCACCCACGATAGTGATCAGCTTTTCATGTTTTATTTTCAGACTTAACAAAGAGTGCAACCTCAGTCATGTTTAAGCAAAAATTGCATCACTCTCTTCTGAAGGATAGGACTTTAAATAAATTCCAATTCTATTTATAGAGGCATTAAATTCATTTATTTTTAAATATAAATGCCAATATTCTGACTTGATGATGAACCTTCTTGAAGCGAATCCAAAGCGAAGGTTCGATTGTAAATAAGCCCTAACCCATCCGTGGTTTTAGCAGGATCAAGAAGCTCTCTTTGAAGCGCTATTTAATTCTAAAGTTGCTAAATTGCCTGTTTTTATAATAATTTTTAATGTAATAGTTATTAATTAGGCTTTCATTTAAAACTTCTAGCAATTAAAGGTTAACTCAAATATCAACTCTTAATTTTTGAAGGAAGCATGTCATAACTCAAATTCTCATTCACTTAGCTAGGGATAGTCAAACAAGAGAAATCTTTATATTTTTATCTGCAAGTGTCGTGCGCACAAAATAGATCAGTGTCTCCAAATTTTAAATTCTCCGCTCTGCATCGGATCATTTTTTGTTAGTTCAAAGTATGGCAAATTGATTATTTATTTGTGTATATTTAACTCTCCCACCAAGAAAGCATCAAAAGAGAGTGTTAATTATTGCAACAAAATAACAATTTAAATAATATTGCTAAAGATAATATTCATAAATAGATCCAAATTAAATATAAAACCATAAAGTGAAGTAAGAATATAAAAAATGAATTGTATTCTTGTTTGTGAGTTAATTGCAGATTAAATAAAGAGAGATTACAAAAATATCTTTGAATTTAAAATAAAATGATAGAGAATTATATCCCCCTTAAAGCTAAAGCATCAAAATATAGAAATGACAAATCAGAATTCTCGAAATTATATTTCCTCTCTAAAAGGAATTCACCGACAATTCAATATACTTCATTTTTCAATTAAATTGGGTTCATAATTATAAAGTTGCATTTATGAAATACTACAAGCTGATTGAAGCTCATCGCAAAAATTCTCAATCTGTTTCAGGAGCAAGAAAAGTATTCAAGATAAGTCCTTTGAGTTCTAAATATTATATTCTCTTTACGATATGGAAGCCTATAGAAAGCAAGCATTGATCAACTTATTACTTTTTAAATTTCAACAAGAGATAAAAGTTTAACAAGCCAAGGAGGACTCAGTTGAGAAATTTTTCAGCAATGAAGGAACATCAAAGTGGCCAATTACCTTTAGTTAATATGAACCAGAAGCACATTATAACTCCTAATTCATCTTTAAATATAAATACTGAAGAAAAGAATTGCATTTTTCTTTAGAAACTTTTTTTTCCAATTTTTAAAAGTAAAGCTTATTGGTTCAAATTCTTTCCGTAATTACTCAAAGTTTCTCTCTTTTGTTAAAGGCAGTTTTATTTCTTCATTTCTTTTTTTCAATATAAATAAATTTTCGATTACTTTTTTATAATGGATTAAAGTTATGAATGATGTTTTATATTTCAAATATCTATTTTAAATTATCTCCAAGAATACATTTTTAGTGTAGTTTTATATATCTAAAAATATATTTTACAACAAATTAATAATCTTTATTAGGTCATTTAATTTCCTTATTATAATTCAAAGAAATAATTAGCCAAGGTAAATCCTTTTTGAACCAAAGAGATTTATATTTATTTTAATAAAGAGACATCAAGAAATACAGCTAGTTCTTTAGATCTGATCTCTAAAACTATAAGGATTTATCTTACCAATATTATGGATATATGTACTTTATTATAAGGATTTTGAAATATAAGAAGAGAGCCATCATAATTCAAAGCTATCAAATGATTTAATAAATAGTGACTTCATTTAAAAAAGCTAGGATGAGAGTCAAATCTCACAAAATAAAGGTATAACTGCTTATATTATAGAGTCTCAAAGTTCTAATCATTTAATATATATTTAATTTAATTTGCAAGAAATATATGGCGACGAAAATATTCAAGTACTAGAACGCTACTCCAATATAACTTAACATATCACTCTTTGTAAATCTAACTAAGCAGTCTTGCAAATTATTTTAAAGAAACTCTCAGAGGCCACTAAGAAGAATTTTCTAAGCAATATTAACTCACATTATATTTGTGTTAAATTTTCTAGGCTTCTTGAATTTGATTTGCATGCATATAGTCATCTAAAATATGAAGGGGTCTACTACACTTTTCCCTTAAAAATAGAAAATTTTAAGCTAACTTGCTATCTATCAATTTTATTTCTCTTAATCCTATTTGAATATTTCTTTGAGGATGAGTT
Organism: Tetmemena sp. SeJ-2015; assembly: GCA_027382625.1. Taxonomy (NCBI): domain Eukaryota; phylum Ciliophora; class Spirotrichea; order Sporadotrichida; family Oxytrichidae; genus Tetmemena; species Tetmemena sp. SeJ-2015. The sequence continues at coordinate 61,848 of JAJKFJ010022164.1, read as the reverse complement.
AGAGAAGCAAAACAGCATTTATTGTAAGAGAATCACATAATAGGATATATATATAATTTAATCTCATAGAGTATAATTACCTCAGCATCACTCTACCAATATTTCTATACTTTCAAATAATAAAATCATCACCATCAATCTCACTACAAAAATATATTCTAGTTAAATTTGAAGATCATGATATTCGAGTAGCCAGATCTCGACTTACCAGAATTCCGTTTCTGCTAAGCGAACGGAACTATAATTTTTTATGAGGAACAGAATACGAAAACTTTAACTCAGAGGAGTGTGAATTAGAGTAGTATTTATATATTTATGTTTAAGCTTATAACTTGTGAATTATGCATCAGAGCAGAAATTTTTCAAACCACTTCTAAAATATCCTCAGTATAAGACTTGCAGGGTGTCAAAAATATTATTGAATCTGTTGTTTATCTTTAAGTCATTTGGAGTTAGAGAAGCTCTCTAGTCAAATTAGCAATTTTATAAAACCAGGGCATTTTGCTGAAATAATATGATTCTAACTCCCAATCGACAATTGACGCCTCTTTTAAATCGTAAAACTTCTCTCGCTCTGAAAACTTGAACATAAACTAAGCTCAGTAGATTGAGTACATTCATTATAATTATACACACCAAGTTATTTATTCCCTCTATATGATTATTATAATACAATGTAAACAATAATTTTCTTATGTACATTGACTTAAATTTCTGTTATTTAAACAAATTTAGATGCGGTGCTATTCAGAGTCAGAATTATCAATCATAATCTTCTTAGGAGTGCAAAGTTTTGGCTCATATAGTTCTCTCCCGAGAAAACTTCTCAATCGTCATCCCTAATTTAATTTAAAGTAATTTGGAAAAAGAAGAATCTAAATTTTTAATCAGGATTTTGGAGAATCATATTTGTTTTAAGAAATGGATGTTTATTTAATTGAAGAAGTATGTGATTAGAGTTGACTAGCCCCAAGGTTATGAGATTGTATAAGTAATTGGCTAAGGTTCTAACTCCACAGTCATAAAAATTTAGAAGTAGAACAAATAAGATTCAAAATCATAATAGGGTACTAAATATCCCTCTTTTATAATTCAAATAGCAGTTATTTTCATCTTAACTTTTGGATTATTATTTGCTTAAATTCTAAGTTTTTATATTATTATGTTTGACAATAATTTAAGTTTATGATAAATGGGGAATATTAATCAGATGGCCACGCCCAAAATACATCTTTGAGAGCTAATAACTGCTAATACTATGCACTCAAAGTCTTTGATAAAATAAAGTACCTTGAAGATAAAAAATTGAGAAAACTACTAGCCGATGAAATTAAAGTCCACAGATCATTATATACAAAAATAAAGCATATTTTTGGTCTAATCTTATTTAAGATCGCTAAGAGCTTGTCAAAATAATTTATGTTCTCAAAATGCACTTTAACTCTACAAAGTGATTGAAAGCGATCGAAAAGTTTATCTGCTACTAGAGTACGAGAAGGGGGGAAATATTCTAGAAATGCTAAAAGCCAAAAGAAAAATCACGGAAAATGATATATAGACGCTCATGGAGTAATTATTGCTTTCAGTTGATTTCATTCACTCTCAAAATATTATACACCGAGACCTCAAACCAGAGAACATACTACTCAACTCTGACGACGAATTTAATTTTGAGATAAGAATAGCTGACTTCGGTCTAGCGAGACTCATCCCCGAAGGATAAAAGCTCTATCATAAATGCGGCACGCCTACATAATCTAATAAACTTTATTAAATGATGATGAATAGTGAAATATGGATGTTTATATAGCACCGGAAGTATTTAGTGGGGAGGGGTACGACTTGAAGGCCGATATCTTTAGTCTGGGGTCGGTTTTTTATAATATAGTGGCTGGCGAGTACCTTTTCTCGTGCAACAATGCCTCGGATCTCTTCTGGCTCAACTAAGAGTGTAACTTGAGCCATGTGCGGAAGAGAATACAGTCTATATCTCCCCAGGGTCAAGACTTAATGATGAAATTACTTGAACCCAAGCCATCTAAGAGACTCAATTGTGAACAGGCACTCAACCATCCTTGGTTTCAATAAGATAAATAAGCTCTAGAAGCGGCACTCTAAATTATGATTCAATATTTTCATTTTGAATTTAAAAATACTTTTTTCAGATAATATTTTATTAAATAAATTCTTTTTTTTTAAAAAAGCTATACTCGTTATTTAATTTGCACTAGATATAAATCATTCTTTCAAATAGTGTTTTGAGAAACTTCAGATCTCAAACCTTAATTCTAACTTACTTAATTTATTTTTAGTGAGATAATTTCTAAATTTACTTAAATTTTTAGGCTACTCATTGAAATTTATTTTTGTTCCATAGATTATAACGTAGTTTTTTTATATTTACTAGAGAAGCTCTCTATTTAAAATATCGAGGACTAGCCTCTTGGTTTGAAAAAGTACTAGAGTAGGTGTAATTAATTGTTTATATTAATGAGAGCAATAATACGAAGTCAGAAAAGATTACGATTAATAAATTCCAACCTCCCTAAGTTAGATTGTAAAGAAAGTCAGCATACAATAAGCTCAGGAATATTTATTATTTAATAGTGGGTTGCCCAGTTTGCTAGTCTCCCCAGTATAAAGCATGGTGAACTTCTAAGAGCCATATTTCTTATTTTTAGGCAAAAATGCAAGGTTCTTTTGTTCATGAATAAAATGAGAGAATCAACTATGCCTTAGATTTTAATCATTTAATACTCTAAATTAAAAATGCAAATATTATAGTGAAATTGTGTATTATATCAATATTATCTAAATTGGATAAATATTAAAAGTAAGAAAAAGATATTTATATATCAAACGCCAAAATAATCTTTGTTTATGAGAATAATCAAAATATACACAAAAAGGATTCTATGTTAAATCTAAATTTTTAAGAATAAATAATGCTTTTCATTTAATTTTTTAAATACTATAAGATAATTTAAGAATTTAGGAACAACTCGAACTCTCCCAGCTCGGCACCCAAAGAAAAATAAAATATCAATCAAGATAAATACTTTAAGCATTTATTTTTTTGATAAGGATAGTTTAGCGTCCTCTATTTCAAACAATGAGCTATTGCGTGAACTGGAAGAAGATAACAGTCGCAGAAGCAAGACACCATGCTTTCTTTTTATTTTATGCTCTCTAAAGGGCAATTAGAAATCATAAGTGGTGCACATATTATTGTAAATAATTATTTAATTGCACAAAAAATCGAGTTTGTTTTCGAGAATGAAGTCTCGGCTTTCAGTTAATTTATTATTTAAGACAAAACATGCAGAAAATATATAGGCTATTTAATTTCATCTATAAAATCAAAATAAAATGTCGCCAGTTATTAAGAAAGAAAGTCAACCAAATATTTAGGAATTTTATAACTCAAAATTTTCATATTTATAGGATCATTTCTCAACCTTTTTTTAAAAAAAATTATCTATCTATCTATCTATCTATCTATCTATCTATCTATCTAGCTATCTATCAATCTTAATTTAAATGAGACCCTGATTGTAAAAGGAGAGACACATTAATTTTATTTCGAATGATAAATTTGTCTTCTTTGACAACTATATTAAAAGCGTTTTATTTTTATTACAATTTGCTAAAACATACTTTAACAAAAAACAAGGTAATCTTAATTAGGATTTTATTTTTTTAATTAAAAATACTTTTAATTTTAAAATATCAAGGATAATTAAATTCAAAGTCCAAACCAGGAGTCTATTTAAAAATAATAAATAATTATTTTAAGTCCGAACTGTAATCCTCTAACTGCCAGCAAAGTAAAAGAAACTCTCACGAGCAAGCTCTCCTAAATTTATTACCTTCTCATTTATATTTATAAATGAGAGAATATAGGGGGAGCAAAATTAATGCTAATAGCGCCAGAGCTATATCTTAAAATATAAATCAAATTCGGAAGTACTTCAAAACTTTTATTATTTTTTATTCAAAGAAAAGAGAGCGATATAAAAATACTATCCAGAATTTTAAAATATCCAAATCATTTTTTTAATTATAATTTTTGCTTTTATTGAATGAAAAAATTTAAATTTTATAAACCTCTTATTCGTTGTGGAAAATTAAAATTTAGATTTAAAATTAAACAGAAAAGACTACAATTGAATTTAGATATCCACTTAGGAAGCTATTTATACTATTTAGGCCCTTAAGATTCTTAATTTTATCATAAAATTTTGTTTTTAGCAACTGTAAATGAACTACCGAGCAACATATTTGCTTATAAATTCCTTAGGGGTTATTTAATTGCTTACTTTATAATTAAATAAATTTTTGGAGGTTGCTTCTATGCAATAGTTAGATAAATTATTAATTAATTAGGATAAATTATAAGCGGTTAAAGCTACTAAATTAATAAACTTTCCCCTTTAAAATTTAAAATTTTATTAAATTTTCCTAAATTTTATTTTAATCGGAAAAAATTGGGGTTTTTTTGAAATTTAATATTTTTCATATATTTTGCTATAAAAGTTAAAATCATTAATTAATTTCTTAAAAAATTCCTAAAAATAAGGTTTTCATATTAATCAAACTTTTGAAAGATGAAAAGCTTGAACATCTTTCCTCAAAAGCAAATTCTTGAGGCCTAATCTAATGCCGTTATTCTTATTCTACTCATCTTTAATTGAATACTTGAAGGTACTCAGTTTTTGCTGCTACAGATCAAAGCTTTAAGAAAACGTATCCTCTGAAGTATCAGAAATTACATCTTTCCGATCTGTGGTAGTTTTCATTTTCAAAAATTAATTTTTTAGGGGTCCCATATTTTACTTTTCATTTCTATCGTTTTAATCTACGTTTTTGGATTTACCCAAAACTTGAGTTCCTTATTCTTATTGAGAGATAGATTTTATAGAGCTTTAATTTTTAAGAGACTACACTCTTTGCTAAATAGAAGATTATTAATACTGCTGCTACTTTAAGCAACTTAGCAATTCTAATCTCCTAATTGAGCAGCAACTTTCTGAAGAACATACTTACTAAAATCAAAATTTCGAGTTGGCCTTTCCTTCTCCTTACTTTAACTTCTATTGGTTATATTCTTGATAATAAACTATCTATCTGCTCTTTTAAAATTTTCACCCAAATATATTTCTGAGTCAATCTTTCTCACCATTCGCGAAGAAATCATTGAACTGCTCTTATTGTCGCTGAAGTTGCCATCCTTGTTGACTTTATAAAATTTGGAATCACTTGATTTGATTTCATTAGGAGCCTTTTAGGAATTATTCAGATTATTTACTTAAAGCTTTTGCTTATCGTCTTATTGGATAGTCTCAGCGCTTCTCTAAACATTGAGCTACTTGATATATTAAGTCTTGCAGATTGCAATCTTTTCTGTTTCCAAAAGCGTAAACTGCTGTTCGAGTCTTTGGTTTTAGGGCCATTCTTTTTGTGAAACTCTTGGAGTGAACCGATATCAATATCAAACCTTGAGGAAGCAGAAAAGCTAAACTTCTCTTTCTCAGAAGGGTTTAGTTCTTCCTAGCTTGTTGCTCTAGTGCCTCTTCTCGAAGAAGCTCTTTCCGTTTTATAGGGTTACAAACATCTATTGCTTATGAGGATGATTGATGAATATCGCCATTCAAGACGCTTACATTTATAGTTGCATTCTTATGAATAGGTTAGTTTTAATTGTAGATGAATAGTATGCTCTATCTGAATCTCTTGTCTTAAGTAGGCAGCCGTCTCACATTCTTCTTTAGAAGTCTTTATCGCTCTATCTCCTTTTGGCGTTTCAGCTCTAGAATCTGCTCTCTCATTTTCAAGTCAAACAGATACCTAGGCTTCCTGCTTTCGATAAACAAAGAGTTAACTACCTTGGCTCCTTCAATTAGATTATTCAGCTTTTCTATTGTTAAGTTGGGTGGTGGATCTAGTTTTGGCTCTTCAACTTTAATTTCACTATTGGTTCTGTAAGATTGCATATCCTAGTCTTCTTTAAAAGAATCCTCAGATAGATCGAATCTGATATGAGCAAATTTCTTGAGATTCACATCATGAATTTTCTTGAAATTAGATTTTTGATGATCCTCTGCACTTTCCAGGTTCGTTTTATTTAAGTCTGTGGTGCCTTTATGACTATTATGATTGATAGAATCGTCATCAAAGTTATATTCTCTCCCGTTCTCTTTTATTAAAAATCATTGGAGTCATGATGACTGGAGTTGTGATATTTAGGACTTTAAAGAGAAAATCTATTTAAGTGTGGCGAGCTGATAGAGATTAATCTAGGATTCCGAGGTTAGGTGGTTTACACACCATTTCCATCACAATTTGAATCTTAATCTTTTATTTATTCAGTTGATGCACTAAATCTAAAAAGTGATTCAAAATATAGGAAAATAAATCGCCCTAATGCCTTGTCTTTAAAATTGTTTCTCTTTTAGAAAGAACTGGCTTTTGATATAGGACTATTCAAATTTTAGGCTGTAAACTTGATTTTAGAGTGCCTTTGGTTAAGTTATTGCTCCTCTAATTAGAAGAACTCGGAGAATAGAGTCCTACGATCGAACTTAGAACGTATTGAAGCCTTCATTGATGCTCTTTTATAATTTAATTAAATTAGACGATGTTATGATTGGAAGTAATATAGCTAAAAGAGGAGATGAAGATTATAAACAATGCACTAACGATCAAACAATCACTCATTTACTTAATTTAGTAAAATATCTAACTTAAAAATCTACAATGTAATTATGTGGCTAAAATTTGAATTCAATTTGTTGTTGTTAATTCTTGAAATTTAAATGGCAGAGCAACGCTTTTCAATTCAAAACCAGGGTGTAATCACGCAAAAGAACTCGCATCCACCACACAATCAATCCAGAATATCTACAAAGTCAAATTAAGCTGGGAAGCCCTTAGCAAGTCTAAGGAAAAACAGCCATACTCAATCTGGTAGGATACTTAGAACGGACTAGGATACTAAGTAGAATGAATAGACTAAGTAGCTGTTTAGACTTGCTCAATGCGAGATAGACGAGTTGAAGGACTCCTTAAAATATGCAGAATATTGCTTGGCTAAAACCAAATAAGAGAAGGAGGAACTGGAAAGAGAAGTATTGGACGATAGAAAAGCAGTCAGACAAGCAGCAAATGAAGTCAGTGAAATGCAGGCAGACAAGTAAACCTTATATTCATGAGGGTGAGGCAATTATCTCTAATATTAATATTCAATGAGGTTTATTAGGCTTAAAAGGAGGCAGAGATATTACAGAGAGAAACTATCTAGACTATACAAGCTAAAGAGCGCTTAAGAGAAGAGGCAAGACAAAAGTTAGAGAGACTACAAGATGAAATCATAGTTAGAGAATCAGAAGTCTATAAACTCTCTGCCACTATCAAAGAGAAGGATAAGTATCTCTCAAAGGTGGTAGTTAATGAATAAAATAATCAGGAGGACAATAAGTAAATAAAGGATGAGCTTTAGAGGAAGGAAAGACTAGTAGCTGAGCTCCAGAGTGAACTTGAAAATACTAGAAGCAAGCTCGACTAAGTTGTTATGACTAGAAAGTGATTTTTGGTTATGGTATATTTCTTTAGTCTGAAGGCACAGCTTTATTGGAGATTCAGCATTACAAAGCAGACAACGAGAGATTAATCCAGATGCTTGCTCAGACCAAAGAATTTTCTCACTTTGGGAGATTAGCCGCTGACTCAGTAAGTGATGGAGGAGTAGGCATCAGATATATGAACCCTGATCCTTTGAGGCCCTAGGGTGATGATACCACCTGCCACTATCCTAAGAAAAAGAAGCACCTCAACAACTTCTATAAAGATTCCAATGAAAGTGAAGATTGGATCCCTGACGAAGCTTTCAAAGTAGCTCATGACTTTAGAAATAAGTTTACATGTTTTTATAAGTGCGCTTCGTCCATTTCTCAATCTTTGATGAATTAGTTGCTCCAAGATCTTAATAGAATTTGGAGGCAAAGAGAGAAGAAGCAGTTACAACATGTGAAGAACGAGTCTCACAAAGAAATAGCATTCCTTAGAAGATAGATTAGCTTTAAGCAACCTTATGATAAGGTGGTGCTTTAAAACGATGTCAAGCGATTGGTTATATAGTTTTAAGATTGAAGAAGGATTTGAAAGAGTAGCAACGTTCACTAAGAGAAAATGTTGGAGCAATTGCAGATGTTGATAGTGGACCTCTTCAGAGTTTAGTCTTAGTAGACCAAACAGTTGCTTATACAAACTAGATATAGCAAGAGCGTAGATATCTAATAGACGAGAATGAAAGACTTAAGCAGAGAATTCAGGAACTTGAAAAATCTCAAAAGAATGAAGATAATGAACTTAAAATAATTATACTTTCACACTCTTTATAATAACGCCAAAAGTTCTATGAAGGTGCATCTTGGATAGGCAGATAAGTTTTAGAAGAGTGCGACAGAGGTGTATATAAGGTCTCTAATGTCCTGAGAAAAGACTATGAGAAGAAGTTAGAGGAGTGCGGCAGAGATTAGTTCCTTAGAGATAGAGCTAATGAATGGCTAATGGAAAGCTGTGAGAGAAAGTTCATTAATTTTAATTTATGGAGAGAGCAGTAAAAGAAATAAGGGACAGCAATTAGCAGCTTCTTGAAAACTCAGTCAGAAATAAGATAGCAGCTCTTAAATTTAATGCATACAGCAGAGACTGAGAAAATGATTTTAGCAGTTATTATATTTAAAATTTAAGAAAATTGGACTTTAATTATTATGAACATTTCACAAAAGCATGTATGTTCACCTTTTAATCAGAGGGGTATTTATCTCTTTCCTTAGTTTATCTTAAGTGTGAAGCATACTATTTGTCCTTTTAATGCTGTTCAAAAGCTCTTTTGCTTTATCAGAGAGACTACCACTTTTATTTGCTATTTGAGTTGAGGAAGATGAAATACCTGAATTCTAAGGGTAAATTGTTGAATTCAACTTTCTAATTACTAATTCTTTTTCTTGCTACTTCTCATCTCTCTTTTTCGCCTAAGACTTGTTAGCAAGCTTGATTGCCACATCATCTCTCATCGGACTCTCAGGGATTATGTAATTTTTTTCATTTTTATTGCTCTTACTCATATTGCCGAGAAACAATCAATGTGAAAAAGAGAAAATGTTTAAATTTGTCATTTAATTTGATAAATGGTTCGCCTTTTATTTTTCCCCAAGTTATTTAAGGAGATTCATCTACTTGCGGAACTTTATTTGGCATAGGTTTCTTAAAAATAGACATTTTCTTCTGTGATGGATGACTCTTATCTTATAAATCAGCTTTTTATATCAAAGGGGTATCTTTGATAAGTTTGAATCCTCTGACAACTGGCGTCTTAAACAATTCTTCTTACTTGCCTAGCTAATCCCTATTTATCAAGCCTCTATTTACAGCTATCATCTTGCTTAATTCAATTCTTTAGTCTGCATCTTATGTAGAGCTTTGGAAACTTCCTTTGAGAATATTAACATCAAGTGGCTTATCGAAATCCTCTGCTTAACTAACTGCCTAATTTATGTTCACATTTGCTTCTTAATTTGCTCCTCTCTATCTTTTCTGGAGCATCTCGTCTTTTTTCTATTGAAGCTTAATTGCCTTTTCTCTTGATAGTCTTTCATCTAATTCCATAAAGTCCACTTGAACTTAACTAGGAAGTCTAGTGTTGCTCTTCAGAATTTCATGAGAGGAGTTGAAAGTGATCTGCTCACTGTTTATATCTTAGAGTTGTTAATTGATCATTACCTGATGATCATTTGCAGCACCCAAATCCTCAGATACAGATCGGAAGAAAAACTAACTCTAAGGATCATTCTCACCAAACTAAAGAGCAGGAATTTATCGCAGATTATTCCTTGACAGATGATCTTTATAGTTAGCATCAGCTATCATTAAATTTCCGCTCGAGAGAGAAGCGCCGTTTTCAATAGCTAGGTTATTAATTTTTGAATAGTGTTCATTATGAGAAAACATCCAAGCCATTTTATCAAGATGCACCTGTCTGTCTTTCTTATGAATATCTGCGAATTCTTGATTGTCTTGAGATGTAAATCTCCTGAGGTACTCATTCAGCCCCATTTGAGAAACATCTGGCTTTTTTTGTTAGGAGAATTCCTCAAAGTTTAAAATTCTACTCTCCTTGTCGTCTATATCATCAAAGTCATGTTCTCCAAACTAAGAGTGCATGCTCTTTCTATTCTTTTAGCTCTTATTGTCCGCTTTAGATATTTTATCCTGAAATATTTTGTCTAACTTCTCTCTTCTGTCGAAAATACTTTAGTCAAGTGGTGTTCCCTTCAGTAAAACTGAGGGAACATTATTCAGCCTGCCTATGCTCTTCATTGTCGAACCAGTATAATTAATATCATATCTTGATAAAATATTTGGAACGCCAAAAGCCTATTTCTTTGCTTTCTCTTACTCCTCTTTGATATATTCCTTGTATGCCTCCATCTTGACTAAGTCAGGAAAGAAATCTCTCTTTATTATTTCCTCCAATCCTGCATAATAGTCATCCTCTTCTAGTACTTGCTGCTTGGCTTTGTGCAAAGCTGGTCTTTCATAGGTTGAATTTCTATGAGGCTTGTAAGTTTGCAGTTGCCTATTTTGAGGTTGTGATTTGATAGCTAACTATTTATCTTTGTCCAGGGAATTGACGAGAATTAGCTGAGACTCTTAAAATTTAGGCTTGCTACTCTGTCTATGCTCTTGCTAAGTTCTGATAGACATTTCTTACTTTATATAACTTTATAATTCTAATCTATATATTGCATTTGCAGAGATAGAGAATTTTATTAACAGTTTAAGATTTAAATAAGAGACTAAATGCAAGCAACAAGATGCAACAGGTCTCGCTACTGACAACGAAACAAAACTCAAGCGAAGAAGCTCATGTAGGCCTTTCTAATTCTGTCGTTGGGGTATCTAGCAGCGCTTAGCAGAATTCTTGCCAAGTGCTTGCCTGCTCTGTCGGCAGAGAAGAAATAGTAGAAGATGGTAGAGTTGAGAGGTCTGACAGTTCTCTCTCCGAAGTCATCATAGTTAGCTTCAATGTTGGGAGCTCTATGGTTGTGAGAGTTTTCAATAAGGGTCTGAACGAGGTCAGCATATTTCAGAGTGAGCTCTCTGAGAGTGATGGTGTTTCCCCAGAGCTTGTTAAGCTGCATGGAAGCCATATATCTCTCAAACTACTCCTTCTGATATCTCTGTCTGTGCTCCTTTACCACTATAGAGCCAGCCAAGTGCTGGAAGAGTTGCTCGCGGAAGCTTTGAAGCACCTCGCTTTCCTACTCTGCCATGTAGTGGTGATAGACTCTCTCCTTGTCGTTGTAAGCCTTCTCGTACTCAGTGAAACGCTCAACCAAGGGGCGAATCTTAGTGTTGTAAGTCTCACCAAGGATGTTGATGTAAACCTGGTACTCTTGCTCCTCCTTGGGAGAGAGCTCGTATCTGTTGTACGAGTTTTGGTATCTGTCTCTGTAGTTGATGAGTCTCTTGAGCTCCTCAAGTGACTGCTTGTCATCCTTTCCAATTTTCTTCATATACTCCTCTCTCAACTCAACCTTGATCTCAAAGTAGCGAGCCTGAACACCCATATAGGCGTGGAGCTTGTCTCTAATGCTGATAAGGTGATCTCTGATGTGAGCATGCTTCTCTTACTCGATGGCGCTCTCAACCATGATAAGGTTGTTGAATGATGGATCTCCAAATGACAAGCCAATCAAGTCAAAGAAGTTGGGGTCATCGTAGTGGCTCTCATGGATTCTAAGCTTTTCGATACCTAGCTCTCTAAGTTGCATGACAAGCTCGTTTTCCTTGTGCTCAACTTGGGCTAAGATCTCACCAATCTGGTTTCTCACATTCTGGTAAACTAACTAAATCCACATGAAGTTAATTAATAGAATCAGAGACTTTAATCTTCCTCAATACTGTGGCTAACTTTGTCAAACTTCTGGTGCATTTGAGCTAGCTCTCCAGTTTCAGAGAGGCTTCTGACCTTGGAGCTTGCGCTGATGAGAATCTCAGCTTGTTTGACAGTGAGATCAAGGTGGAGTCCTTCTGCTGGGTTGATGTGGTTGTGCTTTATTGCCTGGTTCAAGAACTTTTGAGTTTCCTCTTGGACCTTGCTGAGGTAAGTACGTTTGTGCTCGCTCATAGCAAAGCGAGTAGGGAAACGCAGTTGATACTTTATCTCATCTACAGGGATTTCATTTAGATAGTCAATTTATTAAATTTGAGAGAATCCTCAAGAGTGAGTCGGATGATTAGAGTAAGAGACTTACCAGGAATCCAAGGCTCCATTTCAGCTCTGTAGTATTGGAGCTTGCCTGGGGTTTGCCAGATAATTGGGGGGCCTTCACCTGGTAAAGAGGCCCAAGCTCTATGGGGAGATTAATTTGAATAAGTGCTTACGATTTCTTTGCGAGTGAACCTTGCACTTTCTTTCCAACTTCCTTGTAAACACCTAAGATGTTCTTCATTTCTTGTATAATATGCTGAGAACATATATTCAGCATTATTAAGATGAAATGCATGATTATTTGCGCAATAAATGTTTATAATAAATCTACCTATAATTATTATATGCACCTATATTTCTGAGAGACTAAAATAAGGTTTTGTAAATATAGTTGAAATTTTAATTAAAATCGGTGATTGGTTAAAATAATAAATGAAGAGTTGCAAAATGGTGTCAGTTGAAATCGCAGATTCACCCCCTCATCTGCAGCTTGTTCGATAGCCAATCAAAAAATAATATGAGCTTCTTCTTTAATCATCTTCATAGCCCCTCTCAATAGCGAGATATGATGCGCGCATATTTTGAAATTCCAAATATTTGAACTCGTAGAACTTGTGTCGCTTTTAACTCCGGATTTAGCGCTCCCACACAAAATTTGCAAGGATATAAAATTCTTAGAATTTCTTGCTGAATCGAATGGTGTATTTATTATTTAAATTGGATACACTTTAACTGTCTCTTATTTCTTCCATTTTGATTTTATTTGTAAATTAATTTCATTTTCCATTAAATTCTCAGCTGTAATACTACAGATAATAAAATGTCTATTTTTAAAAACATAATGTCGATGCGAAGATTAATACCAATTTTGACTTTGAATATCTTTTGCCTGCTGCTTGCAAAAAGATGCACAGTTGAAGATTAGATATATGGTTTCTCTGCTTGTGATGCATCTATGCAAACACGATCAGGTAAAATCTCATTGATATTCTTAATACTTATAGCATTTTGGAAATATCCAGATACTTTAAATTGCGATTTTGAAGACTCTGATGAGCTTAGAACTCCTATTCACGATTTAAATTGCTCCACAAGTTGTGAAGCAGGAAAATTCTTAGACTTAAACCCGCTAACATCAGAGCAATTTTGTAGCTAATGTCCATAAAACACTTACAGTATCCCAGGATTACTAATAGATGGACAAATGGGGGATTGGGAGACTTACTACGCTAGGGACAAAAAAGTTATAACTCCCCCAATACCTATTAGAATTATTATATTCAGCTCTCCTGCTACTACAGAGATTAAAATATGGAGTGGTTCTATGATGATGAGAACTGTGTGTCTTGGGAAGCAGGCCCAAACTCCATCTACGCTGGAAATTTACCCTAGACTATATCAAAGGATAAAATACTACTTTTCTATATTCTCACAATCCCAACTTATTTTGTCTAGCCAGGCTACTTTGAAATGAAATTTAAAAAGCACATCAACTATGAATAAAATTCTTAGTCTTCAGGTTCATTTGGCATATTTGTAAACGAAAACTAAGTTTACTAGGATGATGAAGGGTCTTCTTCTGACTGGAGGGTTTTCAAATTTGAAGTTCCAAATACAGGATACTACAATTTCGAGATAGTTTACAATGACTTTTACGATAGCGAAAAATGGAGCTTTGACAAAGCAGAGATTGAGTATATAAAGCTGCATGGTACTGAGAATTCAGCTAAAGAGTGTACACCTTGCTCAAAAGGGAATATATTTTTTGGTAATGCGCCTGTTGGATCTTCTAAATGTATCATTTGCGGTAGTAATACGTATCTTGACCAAGAAAGTGATATGAACGAGTGCAAAGCTTGTCCACCTCCAACTTTCTCATTCCCTGGAGCTTAATCGTCATCTGAGTGCCTTCTAAGATAGGTATGCACCAGATAGGACATCATAGTAAAATATGGGAAGTGTAAAAATGGATAAAGACAAGTTTCTTACGAGTGGATAGAGCCTATAATTTGTAATAAAAAGAGTAAAGACTCTATCTCCCTTCCGTCTTAAAAGACAGAGGAGTGCAAAGTTTGCTATTAGAATGAATAAGAAATTGATTCAGAAGATTGCTAATTCTGTCCAGATGGATCTCAACTGATCTACAGTAATTTTATTTCACATATAAATTATGAATTTATAGCTTCAATGGAGGATTATAAATGCAGCAAATGCGACTCAGGAACTGCTGCTATTAAAACCTACTTTGTTTAAAACTTCAAACAAATACCAGTGGGTTTTAAAAGTTTCTGCCATGTCACTAACTCTTCTCACTACAGTTAATCAGTATGCGATGCTATTCATGGCTTCAGAGCTGACGGGCAATATTTAGTATCAGTAAAACTTATTACACCATATAACTTATTTTAGGAGCTTTAACTTCCTTCAGGAATAAAGATTGGATTAACAAAGAGAATAAACATAATCGATATGCATGAGGGCGAGATAAAGATCTAATTTAAAGCTTCATAATTCTATGATCAGTCTTAAATACAAATAATACTGGACCACTAATTGGTTTTCAAATTAGAAAAAAGAACTGAGAAGTTCATTGAGTTTTAAAAGAAGCTTGACTATGGAGTTCACGAGATATAATTTATCTATCAAACTAGCAATGCTAACAAGGGCTTCGTAATGGGATAAGCTATAATATAAAGCATTTATATTGCAGGATCTGATGAGGGAGTGTCAATTGCATGTCTTCCTTGCGCAGAAGGCTTTTATTCAGAGGAGAGAAGCCTTACATGCTCTATCTGTGATGTGGGTTAAACATCTTCTCCCTAACGTAAGTTTCATTTATTGAAATGATTAGGTGATGGTTGCATTCCTTGTGGAGAAAATGAATTCAATGATGAGGCGGGATCAGTCTGCAAGAAATGTCCACCCTTCACTCACTCTAACAAAGACAAGACACAGTAAAATTACTTTCCTGCTTACCATTAAATAATAATGTAGATGCGAATCATATGATGCTTACTCTTTTAGTAATGGCTTAAGATTCCTAACTCAACCACTCAAGCCAAGTAAATACTGCAACGAGGACTTATCGGATCAGTACTGTGAGAATTAATTCATAGGACCAATCTACGGATAAAACTTAGACAAGAAGAATTCTCATTTGACTCCAATATTCTATATTGGAGAAAAAGGTAATAAAAGCTCACTTAAATATCTTATACTTCTAATTTAGCGACTTTTGATCTCTCTACCGTTGAATATCACGACTTGAGGAGTTCAAAATCTTTGGGGCACGTATTTGGGCTATTTCCATTCAAGAACTAATCTTTTGAGGTTATATCAGATGAGTTGCTCTTGGATGATTATGATGTGAATGACGAGTGTTTGAAAGAGATAAAAAATCTCAGAATAAAGAAAAGTCTCGGATCTTAAATAGAGTCATTCTCTGAATTCAATAGAGATGGTTAACTTATTTAAAAAAAAATATTTTTTGTCGATTTTAAAATAGTAAGTATACTCTATAAAATTCAATGAAGGAGATGTTTGTGACTACGAAACGGGGAAAAAATACTCAAGTGAGATTCATTACATATGCAACTAAAAGAAATCAGATATCGGATGGCCAGTATTTTCAGAGCAGCAAGTTAATTATTATTTTTATAAGGTGAATGTCATTTTGAGTTTAAATGGGAGAGTAATATGGCTTGTTCTTAGTGCACGAACTATGATATAGTAACAATTGAAGCGCCTTGCAAAGGAACTGAGAAGTAAATAGCAAACATAATTAATTAGAAATGCGTCATATATGAGTTCCCAGAATCTCTATAAAGCAACAATATTCATTATGTATCCATTTTTTGAAATATTTATGCTGAGGAACTTAATAAAACTGACTTAGTGTTCATAAACCATAAAGTTCATTCAAAGGAATGCACTCTCAAAGAAGAAATCCTTTCAAACAAGTCAATTCAGGTTTTTGTATTATTCGCAATTATAATAGTGCTCTTGGTGAGTGTTGTAATTTTCATCCTAGTGAAAAGACACAGCAGCTTGAAGCATAAATACTCAAAACTAAATGAAGATGGTTAAGGAGGGGTAACAATAGCAGGCGAAATAGAAATGCAAATTCAATCTTCATTCCACTTACCAGACTCCCATGAAAAGGAGAATTGAATTAATTGATTCCTAACCTATAGAACACTTTCCAGCAAATTGGTAGACTAAATTCTGTTAAGTTAATAAAAAGTTGAATTATCAAATAGTTGTAGTTTTTTGTTATTATTCGATGGGATTTTTATATTCGAAGTAAGTCAACGCTAGATTTGCAGTGAGGACAATTGCTGCCCCTACAAACTCATAAGTTTGAGGGATCTCATTTAAGATGAAAATGTCTTGGAGGAATGTAATGGGCATGGCAGTGTATTAAACAATTGCTAATGCGGAAGGCTGTGCATATGTGAACCCTTCAGTGAAAAATGCATTTGAGAGGTAGAGGTTAAATCCGATCCCAATAAATATCAAATATAGAATGTATTCTCGCTCCTCTGAAACAGACTCACTGGCTTGGTTCTAACTTAGATATGAGAAGTAAGGGGAGCAAGATTATATTAGTCAGTGCATAGTAAGAGGGGACTATGCAATAGTGAAGTCCAAGGCATTGCAGTTTTCTTTTGAAGATCATTATAAAAGCCATAGTGAAGGCTGCTACCAGTGCAAATATACTACCTGTTATCTATCTGCCATATTCATCCTCTGAGCTACTATTATCTGTGGAGGAGCCACTTTGAGAATTTGAGGGCTAAATCATTAGCAGAATTCCCAAGAATCCAAAAGCTATGAAAATGAGATGGGACTTCTAGATTTTATCACCCAGGAAAAATAACGCCAGAAATGGTACGATGAAGGAGCCTCCAAATTGAATCGAAGTTGCTTTTGCATAACTGATATATTCATAGCTCAAGTACAAGGTTGTATCATTTATACTTAAAAGAAAATTTTAAAATCATTCAGTGCCCCAAAAGTCATTCTGAGAATTAAATATTTCTAGAACCCATTCTTAATATCCAAGAGATTTTGACCAATTGCAAATGAGTGAACAACGAAGCAAGAAAACATGACTAAAGAAGACCAGTATAGCAATTCATAGGATGTTATGTTGTAGTTTTTCAAAGTATACATGAATAGTAGATTTCCAAAGCTATAGATAACTATTCCTAAGAAATAGAAAAGTATTCCTTTCGCATTGTTGTTGAATTTCCCCTAAGATGATTGACTAAGTTCTATCTAATCAGTCCTATCTGATTCTAATTACTATGACGCGTTTATCAGTACGACTTTGTCTACTTCATTATGACTAGGGATTGACATTATATCTTTAATGAAGTATTAATTTTTTGAATTTTTTAAGTATCATAAAACCTTGATTAAACAGATATTAAGAAGACTTTAAAGAATTGTTAGATCATACAAGTTTTAAGGCAGGCACTTGATTGTTTGTTGATGGTTACTCCTGGTTAGGGATGTGGATGCTATCGTAGTATGGATTTGTGTAAGCCATGATAGCAAAGAAATTGATGACATAGAGAGCAGTGAACCACTTCAAGTCCAGGAGTGATTCTGTTCGTGGTACCATAGTGGAAAGTGCTGAAGATCATGGCAGCGCATGCGAGAATGATTCCATAGGTATTGTTCTTAAGGATTCTAATGCTGTTCTGCTCACTAGCTGGGAATTTATCCCTGTTGGTATACATAGCTGAAGACAGCCACACTCCATAGAGAGTGAAGGTCACGAAGAAGGTTCCAGCACACAGGTAGTGAATAGGGCGATAGTTGTACTCGTCGAACACTCCAATGCAAGGAAGAGCCACCAGAGCTGGCAGACCGGTGTAGAAGATTCTATCGTTAGTTTTAGTGGGAATGATTCCATAAACCTTCTTAAAGAAAGCTCTCATGTTGACTTGCATCACTCCAAGAGTGTAAACTGTAGTCAAGAAAATGAAAAGTCTATCGTAGGGGTGGAGAGCAAGGATGTCACTTATCATGGGCCAGACAGTCATAAAAATCCTAAAATAGGGAAATATTGATCAATTTCCATTAATTTTGAAGTGTTGTCGCACTGAACTTCACCTCTTGAGCAAGCTCTCCATGCAATAAAAGCGTAGATCATATCAGCTAAGATAAATAAGCTTACGATAATAGAAGGAAAGATAAAATATAGGTAAAGATAGAGAGAATGATAGTGCTGTACTTAAGTGAGAAGGATATCACTCCGTCTTCGAAAGCAAAGAAGTTTGCCCACGAAGAGTCAGAGTTGCTCTTTCTTTAGAGTTGAGAATTCTGGTTTGCCTCAATCTTCTACCCATTAACGATTTCGCTTGTCTAAGAGTTTTAGGTCGAGACCTGATTTGACTCTTGGTCCACTTAAAATGAAATTATTTTGGAAGAAGAGAGCTAGTATCAAACGGGATTCCGTTTTGAACTAGATAAGGGTGGTTCTAGTTAAAGAGGGAGGTGTCTGTGTTGCTCATATGAGATAATTTAATTTATTATAATCTAAATTGGGATTTGGCAAGCAATCTTACCGAAGCTTATACTAATTATTATATTTAAAACACTTAATCTCTATATTTAGATTCGGGGGGGGCCTTTCCTCGTCATCCACTTTTTTTCATGAATAATGAGAAATCACGATCTAGACTAAAATCACCCAGAAGCACCAAATTTTTAGTCCAAATTCAAATTCAAAATGCCTATTCTACTCATTTTCTATATTGTAGAGTATTTGTGATAACCTTGAATGAAAATGGATTTCGAAATTAAATTGTGAATGAATGATCATCTAATTAATATAAATTTAATACTTTTATGAGAATAAGATTTCTAATTTAAAAAAAAATAACTCATAGATCTTTTATGTTTTATTTAAGACCTATAGAATTCTCTTCTTACATGAAGTTCCAAGCTCCTATTAAAAGCTAGTAAATCTAAATTTTATATTTAAATCTATTTATATTTATTGCAACCATTTTTTTCTATATAAACATAATAAATAAAGAAGTCTTTTTTATTTTATCTATCTTTCAAAGACTTTATAATTAATAAACTAGATATTTATTTTTAAATTACTTAAAGCTAGTTTGCAAGAAATTTATATAAATAAATGACTTTAAGCATGAAATATCTTTGTTAGTTATCAATAAAGAATTTGTAATAATCTTTGTAATAAAATAAAGGTAATTCTCTTTAAAGCCGCCTTAAAGATGAAATTTTCAATCCCGATGTTCTAAAATATTTTTGCTAATTCTCTAAAATAAAGAATATGAATAAGATAGGCATTTAAAATTTGAATTTGGACTAAAAATTTGGTGTTTTTGGGTGATTTTAGGCTAGATCGTGATTTTTCATATTTTTATGAAAAAAAAGTGGATGACGAGGAAAGGCCCCCCCCCTTAGATTCATATATGCTCTTCTCTTCTTGTATTTGTCATTAGAAAGCGATTTTAATTTTCAAATTTAAAACTCTTTGAGACTGAAAGAAATGGATAAAATAAACTAAGCACCTTACAACTCATATGTTTACTATGACCCAATGGGTTAAAAAGGCGCATAAGATCCCTAGTAGCAGAATCAAGCTTCTTTCATCCCTTAATCATCTTTCTTATTTTTAATTTGATTTGTTCGTAAGTATAAATTATGGTCCCTTATAATCATTGTAGCAAACAACTTATTTGAACAGCCCACCCCCTCTTTTTAGTTTTAGCGAGAAGAGAGTGAATTTAGATTGGCATGCTCTCGAACAAGCAGACTTGGACAAACTAATTCAGACAGTGGATATCCCAGCTTTGGAAGTGCTGCTCTAGAATGTAACTTTCGCAAGATTAGACAAGCCAGATTTGAAACGCATTAAAGACAAGAATCTAGTCAAGCTCTTCAAACTGGGACAACTTACAACGGAATACCTGCTTTACACTCAGGTAATTATTCAAATCTATATCTCTAACTTGCTAGAAATATGCAGAGAGCTATTGCGGTGGGCTAGAGAGGGAGTACAAGTTTCATTACAACGCTGCTGTAAGCTTGGAAGAGGAGGTAAAACTTAAGCAGCAAAAAATCAATGCACTTAAATCGCAAGTCAGATAAAAGAAAGCTGCTTTGAGAACGTACGAGTCAGTCCTCAAAAATCCATCTGCCTCCTTCAAGAATGGAGATGGAGAAGCAAGTGGCTGTTTCAACTGCGTGCTCTGCTTCAAGATGTTTATAAGTGGCGACTACTTAGTCTCACACTATAGAAAGAGGCACCCCACTTACTACGAGCAAGAGGTCAAGAATAAGGAGAATTAGCAGCTTATGAATAATCTGAGAGCCAAAATAGCAAAGGAACAAGACCAATTTGATGAGGAAGAGTTCATTGTGAAGCTGAAAGAAGAAGTGGTTGACAAGTTTTAAACTGACTTGTTTAAAATTCACTCTGAGATAAAGAACTTGAAGTAAGCCAGCTAGCTAGAGAGTTTGTAGGACATGCTTATCACTACTAAGGAAAGACAGGAAGAAGTA
Source organism: Tetmemena sp. SeJ-2015 (assembly GCA_027382625.1). Taxonomy (NCBI): domain Eukaryota; phylum Ciliophora; class Spirotrichea; order Sporadotrichida; family Oxytrichidae; genus Tetmemena; species Tetmemena sp. SeJ-2015. Next base: position 41,021 of record JAJKFJ010022164.1, on the reverse strand, counting down.
GCTGAGGAGGTAGAGTCTTAAATTAAAAGCTATGAACAAGTTGTTAACATGATGAAGCAAGAGATAGTACAGGAGATGAAAAAGTAGCAAATTCAAGTGGCTCAGCAAGTTGAAAGGCAAGTAATTGAAATTGTGAAGGAAGAGGACAGGAAGGAGGAGTTATAGGAGGAGAGAGAGGAAAGAGAGAGACAAGCCTAGATAAGGATGAGGGAGGAAGTGGAGAAGGAACTTACTCAGAAGTTTGAGTGGAAATTCCAATAGTTCGAAATACAGAATAAACTAGCTCAATCCAACTAACCTGCTCAGAAACAACCTGCTGATGAAGTATTATAGTAGAAATAACTATAAAATGTAAAGCAAAGTTGGGTCCTGAATAACTGCCTCCTCAGCTGCAATAAGACTTAAATGAGGAATAGAGCGAAGCCAAGATAAAGTAAGAACAATTATTGAAGCAGGCTAGAGAGGAAGAGCAGTAGAAGATTATTGAAATCCTGAAGCGACAGGAGGAGTAGGAAAAAGAAATATAGAGACTCAAACAAGAACAAGAAGATAATCTTAAAAAGATGCAGGATCAAGTAGTGGAATAGGCAAAGCAAAAGAAGTTAAAGGATTAAGAGGAGGAGGAAGAAGCATTAGTGCAGGATCAGAAAGCTAATCCGTCAAGAGAAAAGAAGCTAAAAAAGAAACCAGCAAAGAGTTTAAATATGAAAATAAATATATAAACCTATGATAAATAATTTTATAAATTTTAAAAAGTTCAATTTCAAAACAAAATATATTCCTTTAGCTAATGATAAAAGGATAGAAAGCAACTAAAAATATTCTAATGAAAAAGAGTTTAATTTTGAAAGAGAGGAAGATCTTCCTCTTTCTTCAGACTCATCTTCTTCTATTTTTTATTCTGAAGATGAGAAACAAGGAATTGAAATAGAAAAAGTTATAATCATCAGCCAAAACCAAAAACCTTCCTAGCCTAAGCCTTCCATGGAGCACAAAAGGCAAGTAGAGCAGGAGTTTTTGAAGATGACGAGGATGATATTCCACTAGTAAAGGAAATAGAATACATCCCCTCTCCTGAGAAACCACACAAAAAGAAGGACAAATCCAAAAAGGACATCCTTTAATTACAATTATTTAAGAGATTGATTTTAAGACAAGAAGAACAAGAAAAAGAACAAAAAGCGATCCAAGTCGAGCCACAGTAGCAGTGACTCTAATTCATCTGACTCCACTCCTTTTTTAATTTCCTCAAGGAGCTAAACATTAAGAAGCGAATAACTAAGAAGATTAAGCAAAGAGTGGCAAAAGCCAAAGCCCATCCAAAGTAACTGCTAATTTCTCTGAAGAGCAAATGAATGCAGACAGTCCTGCCAATAATGTGGATTAAATTGACAATAAGCAGTAAGAAAATCCCTAACCGTCAGAAGTTAAATCGCCGAAAACTTCAGATGAAAAAGCAAAGAAGAAGAGATCCAATTCAAAGGAGAAGAAAAAGAGTAAGAAGGCTAACAAAAAGCTCAAATAGAAATTAGATGAGATTTAGGAGGAGGCTGATGAGGAGGATGAAAATGATGCAGGAAGCAGTAGTTTAGATACAAGCTCAGTGCACCTGCCCTCTCAAGTCGATGTTGCCGATCCTGCTTTAATTCAGAAGCTCTCCGATCTCAAAGATATGACCATAGTTTTATTCATATTTTATAGGCAGAGGAAAGTTTCCCTTCTTACCTCATAAGTACGAGGGGAATATCGTTCAGGTTTACTTCAGACAAACATTTTAAGAGATAGAGTAGCAAAAGATGAGAGTGATGCAAAGAGTGAATGAGTAACTTCGATCTATGAACATATTCAAGGGTCCCCAAAATATGACAAAAGCAGAGAGTGATCAAGTATGCCTAAATATTTCAAAGAAACTTACAGACAAGAAAAAACTTTCAGAGATAGACAGAATGGTAGATCAGCTTATCAGACTCAATCTATTTAATAATTTTAGTTATGGATGATTAAATTACTTTGAAAAATTAAATCACTCAAAATCTTCATCATAAGAATCCTCTAAATTTACTTTTTTCTTTTCCCCATCTTTAATAGCTTAGCTTTATGAACTTGCTTCTATAGTTTTCTCAGGCTTATTAGTTTCTGGCTTTGAATCAGTTGGCTTAATTTCCTATATCGATTATTTGATTTCATTCTCAAGAGTGAGACTTGAAGGTTTTGGTTCTTAGATCGGCTTTACCTCAATTGGAACTTTGATGGGAGCTTCTTATTTAAGGTCAAGCTTTTTTTCTTCAGTACTTATCCTCACGCTTTCATCAGTCTAAACATTTTATGTTGTGCATTATTTAATAGCCTTAATTAACTCATCTTTGTCACCTAAGCAATCCAGAGTGTGATAATTTATAATCTTTCCCATTAAGCCAAGTCCTCTTGCTAGCAAAGCCACCTTTGAAGAGAAATTACAATCAGTGCTATCGAAATGAATGTTAACTAAAAGGATGCAGTTCTTTTAGAAACTCTTGGAGGTATTCTACTAAATGAATGAAATCCACTTGCTCTTGATGTTATTAAAAGAGGATTCAATTTGAGAGTTGAAGGCGATAACAATACAGGATGCCTCTTTCACTAAATCCAAATTAGAGCTAGTAATCTTTTCCATCTAGGTATCGACAATCTGGATATCTTCTCCTACTTTAAAATAATAGGTATCATCTGTTTTAGAGGCAACAATTTTCTTTGACTAGTCACTACAAAGCTAATAAATGACAGAGGTTTTTCCAACTCCCGAATCACCGATGAATAAGCATTTGTTCTTAATCTAATATGGTGTGGATCTCAGATCTGAGTCTTATATTTTGTATTCTTGAATCTTTTACTCAGCTTTTTACTTTTCTTCTTCCTCAATTTTTCTTTGCTTCTCTTACTCGGCTACTTATCTTTGCCTTTCCTCCTCTTCTTATTTAACTTTCTATTCCACCTTTCGATCTTCTTCAGCCTTAAGTTGATTTGCTTAGAGTATCTCCTGCGCCTTTTTCCTCATTTCCTCTTGCTTCTTTATTTCTTCTTACTTTAAATTCTCCTCATCTTCTAATAGCTTGAGCTTTTGCTCCTAACTAGCTCTATTCTTATCTTCTAGAATTTTCTGCTTCTATTCTTCCTACTATTTCTCTGGAGGGTTTTGAATTAAACTTTCAGCTACTACTATTTTTACAGGTTCTTCTCTTTTAACTTCTATTGGTTGTGTTGCAATTTCAGGCTGCTTATTTATAGCCTTATCGGCAGCGCCAATCTTTTCTTATAGTTTGACTTCTTCAGGCGGAATTCTCTTAAGCAGTTCCTCTTACTAGGCTTTAGCCTTTATCTCTTATTGCTGCTAAGGCGTCTAGAACTATAACTTTGGGCTTTGAGGGAGAAGCCTTTGCTTATTCCTGATCATATTCAAACAAGCCTCTTTTTGAGTGGATCTGAATCCTCTGCAGAAGTCGACTAACACTGGTTTGGGTTTAGTTTTCACTATAAGTTCTTCTTCATCCCAATCGTCTTCCTATGCAATTGCATCTGCCAGTGCTTTATCCTAAGTTAGAGATTGCTCTAGGACTTTTGTGGCGCTTGACTGTGCCTGAAGATGATGATGACTTTTAACTCCTCACCTAAAAAATAATAAAACTTCCTCGGCTGGCCTTACTTGATCCTCCCTCTTCTTCTTTAGTCTGATAAACTCGAAAATAAATAGGATACTAAGTATAGTAATCCATAAGTAATCGTAAACCAAGTATAAATTAAAGCATTGATGAGGGAATCAATCTTATGGCTGTCGGTGTAAAATTAAATAAATTATATTCTTATAATTACTGTGAGAAGTAACTATCTAACTCCACGAAAATGAGATCTTTGAAAGTTTCCAATAGCAAGACTCTTAACGAATCTCAAAACGGACTCAAGATTTATTCCAATATGAATTTAAATTAAAACCTACTCGCACCCGACGAGGCTTAAAGATTAAATTAGGTCGTGGAAAATATAGAAAACAACCAATCTTCTTCATTTTCTACCAAAATATAATATTTAAATGGATGTTTCTGGGAAGAAGTCAAAAAATGATAACATGATAATAGACATTTTTACAGGGGAGGTCATAAATTTGAAAGATGGGGCGAAGCATCTACCCACTCAGTAAGATCTTTAAACATAAAAATTCATATATTTATATCTGAAGAAGAGCATAGCACGTAAGAAAGGATATAATCATTCTCCTAAGCATTTTCAAAACTTTAAGAAATCTTCTTTTTAACATTATCCCAATTTTTGTGTAGGAGCCATAATGAGAAATAGGTCCCCCTTGGTTGTAGATTTGAAAGATCTAAAAGAGCTTGGGGACACAATCGCAGAATGCAAAAAAGAAATGATAGAGGTCTTCAATTAAATGGCAAGTGAGCATTCTTCTGATTCGAATAAGAAATAGAGAAAGCTAATTAAAGTAACAGAGTTGAGCAACTTATTTACAAGACTAGAGGAGGTTACTGTCCTCTCTTTACAACCAGTTAAAGAATATATTTACGAACTTTTCTCGTTAAGTAAGCAACCTTAAATAATCTTAACTCTCACACTTCTCTAAGAATATGCGTAGATTTAATGAATTTACTATAGGGAAAACTAAGTTCGCTATATCAGTTGAGGATTTGTTTTTAGCTATTGAAAACTACCAAAAATATCAGAGATTTATCAGAGAAAATCCTAATTATCTATCGGATAAAAATGATAGAGGAGTGAGCCCACCTAGAACTCTCATTTTAATTTAAACTCGCCCTATTGGCTATTAAACCGCTTATACTGTAAAAACGAATGACGCAAGAGAACTTATTAAGGTTAAGAATCTGCAGCTTCTTTGCTATAAACTGGCAACCCACCGACCAAAGATAAATATTTTGCTGAACTAGTATAGCAAGGGTGTAAAAAAGTAACTGACGACTATGACTGTGGATACTCAACTTACGCAGAACAATAATTAGCAAAAAGGAGATATTTTGCTATCAGACCTTCCTAACCTCATGAATGATTTATGTCTTCTCATTGGTGTTGTGCTCATAACTCACGACCAATACATTAAGTAGATCCCAGTTTAAGAAAATTCTGAAGTTGCAATCGATAATCTAGAGCAATACTTGTACCTTCAAGCTATGTAATTGGTGCGAGGAGTGACTAGGAAGACATCACTTCTAAAAAAAGACACCACTATGAAGAGAGAGGGAGATTTCAGGGTCAAGTTTTTAGAGGATGGTATTAAATAGGCTAAGTAATTGAACAAGGGGTTCTCGGCCGATTTCTTTATGCTCCACATTGATAAGTTCTTTTCGAAGAATATGAATGTCGTCATTTAGCCAATAGATGACGAGTACGAGCAGTATCTACAAAAGTAAGAAGAAGACAAGAAGGAGTTATAGAAGACTATAGATCAACTCGATGATTTCTTCTTCTAAGCAACAGAGCCTGATAAATAGCAGGATCCAAGAGAAAGAGATAAGGAGGCTGATGAAATAAGCTTGAGAGAGGTAAGGTTTGAATATAGCAGAAGTGATTTAAGTTTACTTAAGCGTTAGCAAACGATAGACGAACCTGATTTTTTCAAGCAGCAGCTCGAAAAAAACATCAGAGACTATGAAGATATACTAAAGACGAGGAAATTTAAGTCTGATGTAGAGTAGAGGTAGATTAATAAGCTCTTAGATACTCTTCGGCAATAAATGTAGAGTTATATCAGAGCAACTAGTGGCACTAAAACCGACTTAAAAGAGGCAAAGGAAGATCTTAATGAACTAAGAAGAAGGGGCATGCAGGAGATTTTCCACTTTTATTCGAGGCAGCATATCCCTCAAAACAGGCAGTTTGATGATTTGAAGGAGATAATGAATGAGGTTGATTTGGGGGAGTATATGAAATTCTGCAAAGACTTTGAGATACCTCTCTCCAAGTCTAAAATCACAGAAATTTTTAAAAAGACGTCAATAAATCACAAGCCTCACAAATTCGAATAGTTCTTTTAGTCGATGACCCGTCTAGGTAAGGAAATCAATAAGGAAAAGCTAGAGTAGATCGAGTAGAGAATAAAAGACATCAGAGACTATAGAAGTCTAGTAGCTTGCCTTAATCTACTAAGGCCTCAGGTGGGATAAACTTAGCACCAAGCTATATGAGAAAATCAGGGGCTAACTCCAGAAATTAATCGCCTGTAAAGTAAGGAATTAATGAGTGTTTAAGAGCATTTTAGTGGGGATGAGGAAGAAGTAACTGATGCAATATAATGAAAATAAACGTAAGAGGACTGATTCTGGCTCGCCAGATAATCTCTCTGAGAAATCGGATTCTCCTGATAGGTTGTAATAAAATAAGACCTAAGCTAACTTTGCTTAAAATGCGATTATCTCAGCCCTTCAAGGTTAGAAGCCGCAGTCTGGCTTCCCACCAGTTTTGGATAGTAGTTTAATGGTCCAAATTGATGATACTGACTATCTTTTGAACAATAATCAGAAGTTTGGTTAAATTTAAAATCTAAATAGTGAGATATACCCTACCTCTTAATTATGGATAAATTAATTTTTCTTAAGAAGAGATCAGTGTGCTTTAAAAGCAGAGGCTAGAACTCTTAAATAAATCTGATGATGAACATAGAGATGACTTGCTTGATTATATCTAGTGCCATGACCCAAACAAATACAGGAAAAAGATCAAAGGGTTTCACATGGCTTTTAATATTCATGATAAATCAAGGGTTATTTCTGAAGGTCCCATTAAAATAATCACTCAGTAATCTAAAATAGTTGACACCATGTAATTACTATTTTCTCTTTCTTTAGTTGAAGATATTAGGAAATAAAGTGATGATCTGAGAAGGAAGAAAACCTAGGACAGAATATTGAGAGAGAGGGATGAAAGAGATAAGACTGAAAAAGAAAGAGAGGCACTTAGAAAGCTACATGAGTAGATGCGAAAGGATAAAGGCTAAAATAGATATGCCCAATTTTATTAGAGAGGCTCAATAGGGGATAAGAATATCAAAGTAACCTTCGGAGCGATAGAGAAAATGCACTATTCAGATTTTAATAGTGGGATAGAAGGCTTGGATTTCAAGCCTGAGGACATTTTAGACATCGAAGATGCTAATGATGATGAGTTACTTTAAAAGCTTAAAATTCAATAGAACTCCTACGAAAACTATGGCCTACTTAGACTTTTACAACCATTCGATTAATTTTTAAGCTTAAAATGGCCCACCAGTATATTAGTCTCAATCTCATAGACCTGTCAAGAGCTTGAACAATTCCACTCTTGTGTAGAAAAAGATCGTCGACCCTTTGTAAGAAAAGATTCATGCTATCATATTGACTTTTATTTATCAAAGGCTCTCTGAATAATCCAAACGTGAGCAGTACTGGAAACCTAACTCAAAGGAATAATAACAACTATGCATCTTATTAGAATTATCAAAAGAAAAATTTGGCTTAGGAGACGTTCCACGCTAATCATCATAACAATAAGTCTATTGAGCCGATCGACCTCTATCCAATCACAAACAGAGATAGCATCTAAGAAAAGTTGTCAAAGAAAAGAGGGAATTAGGTCAATCAAGCAATTTAATTATTTTAAAGCTAATATACAGCTGAATGGAAAGACAAGGATTCAGTCAGGCTAGTTTAACCCAGAAAATTTAGGTGTTAACTAGCATGGTAAGTTCAGCTAGAATAACTCACCAGCGAGGCCGGGCAATAATGGAGCATAAGGATCCTTGTCTCGGATTCCCTCGAGTCGAAAGAACATTCGCTAGATTTAGTAGAGTTATGGCCTGAATCAATCGGCAATTTATGCTCCCCATGATAATGCTCTGACTACAACAAACAGGGGTGGCCCAAGGAAAGAGAAGGAAAGCAGGTATCTTAGTCCCTCGATACCCACTAACTTTTGCTAGCAAGATCTAAAAAGGATAATTAACCTCCTATGACTATAAGGGATCAAAAGTAGATCGCACTTCATAGGAATTATCTTGGAACTAATAAATTAGCAGACCTGAATAAAGATGCCATAAACTTAAACTCAAGTATGAGTAATGGATAGGCGGCATACTCTCTCAGAAAGCAATACTAATCTGATGCGCCTCAAAAGAATCCTGGAGTCTTCGGGAATCAGAGGCCGTCAATTGTAGTAGATAACTCTCAGCTAGTTAACTCGAGCAGAGACTTAATGATTAATAGAGCTAACTAAATTTAGTAGAAGGCACTTCAAGAAAAAGACAGGGTAAGATTTTTGTACTTATTTAAAAGACTTTATAGCAAATGAGCAGCATCATGAAACTTCACGAAAAGAATATCTTTAATTTTCTATAATCATTAAAGCTTTATTTAATTGCTTGATAAATACTTCTCCAATCGTCCAAAATAATAACACTATCAGACTTTTCATTAGTCTTTCTTAGGAAAAATACGTTTTATTTATTTATAAATATCAAGAAGGGTCTTGGTGTAGTGAAAAAAGGTGCTTTATGAATTTATAACTTTCTTCTTTTGTTAAATTTAAGATTTGGTAATTAAAAGTGATTCCTATTAACTCTAATTTACTGCATTCTCTATAAATTGTAATTTAAAACTGAAATTATATATTGACAAAAATGAATCCCTCCTACTAGGGTAACCATCCTTACAATAATCAATATCAAGGAGTACCGAGAATTCCGCCAACTTATAATAACCAGCCTCCTTATTAGGGTGCTCACTAGGCCTCGCTCCCTCTCCAATCTGCCATGATTCCTGTTCCTGCTCCCGTTCTGTATAATTAATAACCCCATGCTAGTGTGTTGAGTGTTGCAGAACCTCAACTAGTTTTAAAGAAAGAGAGGATCTTAGACTATAAAGTGTCGATTGACGATATGAAATACAGGTAATGATTCTGATAGAGTTCATTAATCAATTATAGGCTATCAAGCATTTTGATGCTATCACTGAAATGGTAGAAGAATTCCAGCTCATTCTAAATGACCAGTTCTCCTAAGAGGCAGAGATAGCAGAGAGACTCATAAAATTGGTTGAGAGGAAGCAGATTGAGATTCTGGATGGATCTTTGCACTCTATTTCTCAGAAAATGGAGGGAATAATATAGGATGTTCTCATAAATTTCAGGAGAGTCCAAACTGTCAACTTGCCTGGCCAAGGAATCAATGACAAGGCTCCCAAGGATAAGAAGCTGCTCTAAGATTACTACATTCAGAGAAAGATTGAAGCTACTAAAAATGATCCCCTTTTCGTTGACTATACGTAAAAGCAAGCTTATATCATGAAGAAGAAAATCAAGGCTGAGGTCTTTTTCTCCAATTTCTATGAGGCAAACAGATGGTTCAGTGCCCATAAAAATGTAAGCTCCCCCTCTTTCTATAACAATTTTGCAGAATGAAATAGTGAAACTTGTCAACTTATTTTACGAGTAATATAAGAACGCTTCTTATGTGTGTCAGCAATGCCAAGACTAGTCTAACCCTGCACAAGGATTAAAGTGCTAAAGATAAAATCAGGTTATAATACAAGGATAACTCTCTAAAACTCCCTTATAATGTGAGAAGTAAGGCTTTATAAATTACATGCTTCATTTTTAGGATATGGTCTGATTTATTCTAAGCCTTTGCTTAGTACATGAGAACAAAATACTAGGGGAACGAAAGGCAGATTAAGAAAACTGAAATTATGAGGAAAATTGGTAATTTATGATCGATTAATCAAATGTATTTACAGATCAACTATCGATGAATTTCTAATTCAAAGAGAACAACGTGATACACAATTTGCATGGCTACTTAACTATTTATGTCTTTGACAATCAGATAAAGCTAATGATGAGATAGGATAATCCATTCACTGCAAATTATTTCGTTGTGGGCTCAGTCTAAGAGTAAAAATTATTTGTTAAATCAATCTACTCTAGGACTGATCTTTTACCTGAGAGAGACTCGAGTTTCCAGATGTACAGATACTTAACTCAAGTCCTGAGGAAAATCTATGCCTTCTACGAGAACATTACTCCTTTCCCTGTGGGATTGCTGATAGTCTACATTAATTTGTATGAGTACCTCTTTATGGAGGAGTGCTATATCAACTCAGTTTGCAGGAGAAAGCTAATTTATGACTAAGATTTCGGGCCTCTGCCCTCTCTCTACAGAGACTTTTGGATGAATAATCTCCCTCTTTAGGAGCATCATCAGTGCTACATCTTTTAGAAAGGATATTACAACCTTTGATTTCAAGATTTAAAAAGATTTATTGATCAAAAACTTTTTGTGATCAAGAGAAGTTTTTTTCTTCAATTTTAAGAAATAAATTTGCTCCTTTGTTTTAACTAAGGTTTAGAGGAAATACCTGTGCTTATTTCTACAAGCTTCTTATTGGAGAATAAGGCAGGATCAAAAGGAGGCGAAACTGTTCTTGTAGTCATTTATATAGGAATTAATGAACTCTAAGATTTTAAGGGGAGCATTTTTCGAGATATTTTCCTCACTTTAAATATAAGGTTAAGAAGTTTCTTTCTAATGATAATTTTAGCTATGAATGCCTTTATATAAGGCACCTTAATTTTTTAAGCATTCCAACACTTTAGTTCTTTTTCAATCTAGAATTTTGTTCATATCCATATTAAGGCATCAATTCCATATCATTATAGCCTGCATATTGCTTATCTTAAACCTGCTAAGATTCTACATTCCTTAACTGAATGACTTCTGCTTTTTCTAATTTACTTTACGGAGTATTTTAAAAGCTCCTGAGGGCAAGTATCAGTTCCTCACTCGAAGACTCAAGAAGCATTCCTCTGTTATATCTCGTAATGTTCTTCACAAACATTTTTCGATCGTTTTGCGGAAACTAGATTGATGGAGCTAAATTTGAAAATACCTTCTTCTTATTGGACTGCTGCTAAAGGAAATGACTGGGGATAGCTGCTTAAACTAGATGGTGCTTGAGGTATACATGCAAATCAGAGGGCTTTTATTTATCATCTGGACTTCTGAGATTCTGAAAGAAGCCAGTAGGCTTCCATTAGTCCTTGGCTTCATCAGTCAGTTATATCTAGGGCAGCTTTTTAGAAGGACTTTGAATATTTTAGCTTGAGTTTTTATACATGCCTTAAAGTTGAGTGGTAGATCTTGATGTTAAGGAAGTGTTTTTGAAATATCTTTTCATCAAATAAGAAGGTGGCTATTAACTGAAGCAGTACTTTTGTGTCTCCGCTTTCGTATTTTTCCTCTGCTGTTGTAATTAAAGGATCTTATCTTAGTTCAATAAAGTCTAAGTCTCGATTTACCCATCTTAGGTAAAAAAAAAAAGCACTTAAAAATGACAAAGCGCTTATATATCTTAGGTGTCTAAGACTATGACTTTCTAAGATTGGTCTTACACTATTTCATCTGCTTTATCATCGTGAATTAGGTTAGTCTTTTCAACCTTCATAATCTAGCTTTCATTAAAGTCAAGCTCTAAATTAGAAAAATAATCTTGAGCAGGGTCATCAACATGAATTAAATTCTCAAGTTGGTAGTTATCTTCTATCTTATCTTCTGAGATCTCACTGTTTAGCATTGATGTATGAAGACTTCCTACTTTATCAAGCTCCTATTGAGAAATCTAAGACATCTTTTCTTGGGAATTTTTCCTCTCAAGTTAAGTTTCAAATGCTCTCCTGTTTATCTTAACATGCCTCACTTTGATTATCTTGTCTTCTAATTCCTTCCTCTTTTATAATAGTAAATTTTAAAGAGCAAGCTTAGACCTTTAGAAAGCTAATGAAGATCCTCTTATTCCAGGTCTGTTCCAGTTGTTGTAGTTACTTATTGGCCAGCCGTACTAGTCTAACTCTTAATCTTGGTCAGGCTGTCTCCCTTTCTTTGGCTCACTTTGCTTGCTCTTCGTAGGCTGAATAGTACTTAATGATTTGCTCTGACCTAATGCTTTGCTAGCTTACTCAGGCTGCTCACTTTACAAGTCTATTGATATCCTAGACTTGTTTTATTCTTTGGCCTTAATTTTATCTTAAATTGATTGTTTAATCTTAGCAAGTAATTCCTTTTGTCTAATTTAGTTCGCTGTTTCGTCCTTTTCCTCTTTCTTGTCTAAAGTAAAATAAGTGAGTTAAGAAGAGCTCTCAGTTTGAGATAACTTAGTTTGCGAGTGCAAATCAGCTGCAGAGTTTGAAGTTACGATTGACCTTCTAATTATAGACTCTAGATTTTAAATATTCTTAGTGCTGTCTCTTGAGGTGTAAGTCCCACTCATCAAATTCGTCTTTAAGTTCTATATTCGTTTACACCAAAGAGATAATTACAAATTAGTTCAGGTCGTTCACAAACTTAAATAAGCAAATAAGTTAAATAGGCTAAATATATAAAAGACAAACTTCATGTTGAGATTGAGTTGATTCTTGTTGAAGGTTGTGAGATTAATCTTATCGAATATCTTATTCAGAAATCGATAATCATTAGCCTTCGACTGTTTCTGAAGTAGCATGCTGTCTAAGAGGTCTTGTCTTTTGTCTTCTGGGAGTTTCCCTATTTTCCTATTGATGAGTTGTATCTCTTTCTTGAGCTCTGCTAGTTCTTTTCTATGTTTAATAAAAAATAATCCAAATAGTTTTTCCAGCTGATCTCTCATTTACTTTTGGTGTTCAATTTCTTCTTGCTCCTAGGAGTTTGCATCTAGGCCTAAAGATGCATCATATTCAGTTTCTTCTTATTTATGTTTCTTCTCTACCTAAACTTTCTTCTATTTCATTTTTATTATTATTCTAAAATGTACACTAATTTTAGAAAAGTGACAAAGTAAAGTCAAAATAGAAAGTTAAGATAATTTTCTCTAGCATCAGTCATTTAATAAATACTAAATGTATTTGATAATCAGTCTAAGATTCAATATAGAGTTTCAAGTTATCCAAAGTTTAATCTTGCTATCTTATGAATATAGATATAAATAAAAATATTCACTTTTAGATTTCTGTATCCTAAATATATATATTTGGAAAAAAAAAGTTGTTTAAATTTATTTTGCAATAGTTTTTGATGGACCATGCTTAAACCTGAATGAAAGTCTGTGAAGTAGGTAACTTTAGTTCCTCTGTTTATTGACATACCTAATTTTCCATCCTAGTATTTTGAATTAGAAATCTTGAAGGCTATCAAAAGCAGTAACACTTTCATCATTAGGCTGTTATTGCTCATCCTCATATTTGCTAAATTTGCTTCTATTCTTACTTTAGTGACGAACTCATAATATAAGTCTCATAAGGACTAGCTTAATTAAATTAAAAGCTTTTTGTATTTTCTGAATAAGGCAAAATTTCCTGCTCTCCATATTGAGATACCTCTTAAAATATAAACTTAGTTACGACTTGAATAATCCTAGTGTCGAGAGGTAAATCTGAACCGATCTGCTTTATATCTAGAACAGTGGAATCAAACTTCTATACTTAGCTGAAGTCAGTGAGAATTTGTTGCACCAAGTCCATTCCTTTCTCAATGACCATTGATCTTTTTAATTGGATCTTGCCTTCTCTGTCCCTAAAAACTTCTAAAATATAAAAACTTAGATCTACTTATTGTCATTTCCTAAGGGCTTTAAGTTTTGCGATGACAGTAATTCTCTCGACAAAGCAATTAAGCTCTAAGCTCTTACAAATTCTTCTTTAAGTTCATCATCTATACTATTTAAGTGCTTCTCTAAGACTTTCAAAGGTAAACTATCTGGAAAGTAATCGAACTCCAGTTTCTTGTAATCCTTCCTTAAATAAGCTAACTATATTAATATAATTACATTTTTTAACTACAAATTAAGTCAATTAATCTATTTATAGAGGATTATTCTCTCTAAAATAATTTGTCTAAATTTATTCTTAAATTGAAGATATAATAATGACTTAAATTTGAATTTATAAAGATAATTAAAAATGTACACTATTAAAGTAAAGCAAGAGCGCTTTTCAGAGGATTAGTTGACTTGTCAGCAAGTAAGAAGAGAACTAGATTCTTCCATAAACGAGGAAAACTAAAGAATTATTACCATACAAATATAGGATTAAGAAATTTGAAATAATTAATTCATTTAAAAGATAGACTTAAATTAAGAAGCAAAACTTTATAATAATTTAAATAGCTTTTTTATATTAAGCTTGAATATTTTTATTAGATAAATAATGTTGATTCCGCAAAAAAGAAGGCAGTGCTTTAGCATATGGATTACGATGGATTCAGATAAATGGTGTTGGGTGCAATCTTAAAGACACTAAAGGCTGGGTCAGCGACTAACATTATTACTACTTAGCACTCTTAAACCATGAACTTCATTGCTACCTATAATGCAATAGCAAATGTGGGCTTTGATGAAGAAGCTGTCAGAAGCACCCTCTCCCTTCAAATTGAAGAGCAACTATGCTGCACCCAGATCACAAGAGGAATTCGAGAAGTTTTTCTCAAAGAAGATAAAGGAGTCATTTTAGAGATACACCTATCTCAGAATCATAGACATAGATCATTTCCAGAAAATATTCATAGGTGATTTCGATAGTGAGCTCCTTATCAAAATTATGGAGACCATAAATGAGTAGGTCATCTTAAACGAGCATTTTAATAACTAAAATGAGCAGGAGTTCATCTATAATTTCTTGACCATCATTTCAAAAACTCCTAGCTTTTCTTTCGTTCTAAGCTTCTTAGGTAAGAAAGAACAAGAACTTATTACTAAAGTGTGCTCTAGTCTAGATAAAATAGAGGAGGAAAAGCAAAGAGAACTCTCTAATGTATTTTAATTTTGAATTTCAAAATCTATGTTAATAAAAGATAATCCTTCCCATCTGTCCATATTTAGGATTCAAACCTATCTACATCCTCTGAATTTTTTCTACTTTTCTTTTCTTTATCATCAAACTCTAAAATCTTAGCCAAGTTAACAAGCTTGATTTCATTTTCCCTTTGAAGACTTAGAATTTTATTTGCTGCTGAGTTTTTCCTATACATCTCGCTTTTGAGATTTTCAACAACGCTATCTTTTTCTTAGATAATCAAGTTCAAATTTTCCATTAAGAGCTTAATACAACTATGTTGGGGACTTAGGTTCTATTCGATGGGTATCAGCTATTAGCAGTAAAAGCAGTTAGTAGCAGATTTGCATTCATTATTCTTGTGGTGATTGAAAAGCTCTCTCTTTGAGAATTCAACTTTACAAAATTGGCATGAAGCCTTGAAATAGGGACATAGAGCCATGTGAAAGTTTATTTCAGATCTTTTGCACTTTGTCTTACAAAGTTCATAGTTAGGGCATTTCTCATATAGTAAGGACAGGTTTCGTGATGCTTAGCAGCTTCATCGTATGATAAAATCTCTCTGCAACCTTCATTATAGTTCTAGCATTAAAACCTAAGCTCCTTCACTTTCTTTTCTATCTTTCCCTTAGCAAGGGACTTAAATTTTGGTTTTACACAATTCATCGGACAAGATCCGGTCTCCTTGCAAAACACTATTAAGCAATTTTTGTGGAACTTGGTTTTGCACTTCGTACATTGCATCGGCTCTTGTAGTATAGCATTACAAAGACCACAGATAAATTCGTCATCCAGTTTCTTCTTCTTTTGGTTTATAACGTTCTTGCTATTCATATTGACACTCATTCTTCTTTAAATTTCGCTCAGAAGCTTCAGAGGGTCAGGATTGGCTACTTCAGTTAAAGTCAAAGATCTTTTTGCTTCTGCCATTTAAGTTAATATATTATAATTAGGATAATTTTAACTTTGATTTCAAATTATTCTAGCTTCAACCATTCAAACTTAACGAGCTCTTGAGTTTGATGCTTATATTTCAGGAGACATAGACAATTTAATATAAAATAGACTAGTGCCATCTATGGTTCACCCCTGATTGAGTCCCGCTACTTTCTTGAATCGCTTTGTAAGACCCCTCAAAGGATTGCTTGAGTTTGCAGGCTTTCTTGGAAATTCTTCAAGAGTTTGAAAATTCGTAGTAGTCTAGTTGAGTCTTAGATACTTGAAAATAAGCGTGCGGACTCTCAGGCAATATAATCAGATACTCTCACCGTTTTGAATAGGTCACTTCCCCTTCTTCACTTGCTTCAGGCTCACGAGGCACCGGTCTGCGGGTGCCAGCTGCTCTTCCCTAGGAGCTCAGAGCTTGGAAACAAGTGCGGACGAGTTTAACATTAACAATTAAAAGAGCATGGTTTATTGAATGAGTTCTTGGGGAATCGAGTGGCTAGTCACGCTACGCTTGCTGTCAGTCAAGTTTTTAAAATAAGAGTATAGTCATGGTCACTTCTCTGCAAGAAGAGTCACATCTTCGCTTTAGCTTGGAGGTCGCTTCTCTCGATAGAAGTTGACATCTGCAGCAAGAGTGAAGATGGCGAGAGGTTCGCTCAAGGCTCAACTGCAGGTCAGCTAGCTTGGGTTCTTGCGCTGCTACTGCTGCTCACACCTACTCAACGGTAATTAAGGTTATATAATATAGTAAATACGCTATAATATATAAGTATAAGTAAGAAGTATAGTAAACAGATGGCTGGGCTTCTGATATAGGGCCCTTTCTTTTTCTCTCAACAAAAGAAAATTGGTTTTCACCTTGATCTTACTTTTTGTAATTCCTTCCTCAATTAGATTGTCTTTCATGTTAATAATGTTTAAGATGATTGCAAATAAATTTATAGAATAAAGATTGGCAACTGCAAGTTTTACAAGGCAAATCTGAGTATTCCCATCCAACGGTAATATCTGCTAATAAATTGGTTTTCAGATGAATAGAAACTTAATATTTATTGCAGGCTCACTAGCCTTGGTTGAGTACGTTCAAAGGTCGTCGGTCTGAGGAGAGAAGATTCACGTTGGAGGAAGAGCCAGTTCTTCCAGTCACAGAGGAGGGCATTCCACTTCCTTCGATATTCATTCCGGAAGCTGCGCTTCTCTTAGAACTCACAGCAGATGTCAAAGTGCCCATCCTAGTTGATTGCCCCATGCCTTGACCGTTTCCTTGACTTGCAGCGACGCTTCCAGTGCCTCCCATGCTTAGACCAACTGGATTTGCACCAGAGCCTGGACCTTTAGTGCCGTTGTTATTGGTCAAATAGAAAATTTAAATTCTGCAAAGATTAAATCTAGGAAATTAATATGTAGTCTCTAACAAAATTAATTCAAAGTTAAGCTTTAGAAAATAAATTTACATGATAAAAGTACAAAAAATAGCTCCATTTGCAAACAACCCTAAAAAAGTTAAAATGTTGGAGTTGTCTTCATATATTTATAATATAATTGGCACTTAGCTTGGCTTTATCACTATACATCATACAGTATTATGTTCTCTTTAATTCAATTTTAATTCTGAAAAAAGTGTGCATTAAATGAGAATATTATTGAGCATGTGTGTGAGGATATCTTTAGTATACTTGAGTCTCTTTGTCATCTCTGCGTTGTTAGATTCGAGAGCGTGATTGAGAGGGAGAGTCTATCTTTCTCCTTTCTTGTTTACATAAGTCACAAGCCTGCTCTCAGAATTGAGAAGTATTTCAGTGTGATCTTGGAAATTGACTTGCACAATTTTATTACTAAGTCTGAACATAATGGCATGCTTTGTTCTCATCCATTTCTTAACATAGACGGGAGGACCTTGCATAGCAGGTGTAGACTTTGAGGGGACAATTTCAGGCTCGGTTCCTGCAGTTTGCTGATCCTTATTGTTTTCAAGGTAGGAGCGGAAATGCTGAAGCAGTGTTACCTTCTTCTACAAATCCTTAGGGTAGTCAGTCAGATTATAGGTCTGCATCACATCTTGCTTTTCCTGATTGGAGATGGCCTTGCGTTCGTAGTAATAGAAAGTGTGACCGTTTGGATCAATAATTATCTTAGTAGAGTCGTTGAAGAAAACTCCAGTAGCCTGATTGGAGAGGAGATATCCGAGGCCATACTTTGAGGAGTAATCAACCCATTTTTTAACCCAGCAGCTTGGTCCTGAGAGCGATTGGTCCTTTAGCAAACGCTGAGTGCTTCCCTTCTCAGTAGGAGAAGTTGGCTTAACTCCACCTAGATCCTTCGACATAGCGCCTTAGCTGTCCAGGTTTCTCTTGAAGGCGCCAACTCTGTCAGTCGCCACCATCTAATTAGCCTAAGCAGTTTGATATTGTCTGGTCGAGCTGGTGGCAGTTCCGCCTGCGGTTTGAACGCCTGGGCGTGCTCCAGGGATGGGGTTTGCAGGGGCAGTGCTCTCAAGTCTCTGAGGCAGACCTTTTGCTTAGGAGGTATAGTTGAAGCCCTATGGCATGTACTGTCTAATGTAAAATAAGTATTAGGCAGAAGGAGGGCAAGCAAGGAAAGACTAGGGAAGAGTTTTAGGAATCGATCCTCCGTGGTTGAAGAATTCATGAGCGCAGATCTCATCAAGATTAGGTCTCATTTTAGGATCACCAATGAGGATTCTCTGAATAAGATCCTTGGCGCTGTCAGAAATCACTACGTGCTAGGGGAACTCATAGATGTTCTTTCTGATTTTGGAGTAGGTAGTCTTCACGTCAGATGTTTCGAAAGGTGGCTTTCCAATAATGAGGGTGTAGATATAACTTTCTATCCATACTTATATCTCTATATAGATATTATAATGACTCCAAGTGACCAAATATCAACCTCATAAGAGTGACCAGCCTTTCCCTCGAGAACCTCAGGAGCGATGTAGTTTGGCGTTCCGCAAATAGTTCTCTTCTTTTCACCGTCAAAGTCTAACTTGGTGGCAAGACCGAAATCTCCAAGTTTTATTTCCATTTTATCGTTGAGGAAGAGGTTTCCTAACTTCAAGTCTCTATGAATAATTCTGTGAGAGTGGAGGTACTTGAGAGCACCTATTATCTGCAAGGCATAGCACATCACCTCGAGCTCATGAAGGCGCTTTCTTCTTCTCAACAGCTCGTTGAGACTCTGATTGTGGCAAAGCTCCAGTAGGATATAGACGTTCTCTGCGTCCTCGAAGAAATGCTCAAACTTGACAACGTGCTAGTGGTGCACTGAGCGATGAATTTTAATTTCGGACATCAGCTTCTACTTGGCTCTGCTCTTGGTGAGAGATGCCTTTTCGACAACCTTTGCAGCCTAAATGGCCTTGTTCTCTTGGTTTTAGAATTCGTAGCACTTGGCGAATCCTCCCTTTCCCAGGAATTTGCCCTTTTAGTACTTGCGCACCTAAACTTCGCCATTGTACTTAACTATTTTCTCTTCAATTATTTAAACTGTGTTTGGATCCATTTCACTTTGGAACTGCTGCTACATCTAGAGTAAAATAGGACTAGTGTATATAAGTTATATAGTGCACATCGAAATTAAGATACTTTAAAAATATAGGTTAGCCCTGAGTCGAGTAAACAAGAGCGAAATGAGGGGGTGAGACGAGGGGGTTACGGTCCCTTAATAAGAAAATGAAAGCTTACATTTTGTTGTGGAGTTGAAAGTTAGCCCGAAGGATGATAAATTATAAGAACTATTTGATTATTTACTGTTTAAAATTATGAAATTTCAAATATAATATTTTACTTTTCTAGGTCAACTTTGGTTACCATAGGGAAGTAAGATTAGGTCGCGTTTTTAGGAGTTTAAGAAATTATCATATCACTTTAAAATTTGTTCATCTGTGCTTGTAAAGAGGCTTAATACTTTAATTAATTGCAAAGGCTAACTTGTTCTTCAATTGAGTCTAAAGCTTGGGAGAAACTTAAGAACTCAAAGGGTACTCTATGTTATAGTCGATATTCTAAATAAACACTTGACTGTTATTCTTAGATAGGTTTTCGAAATTTGTAGATTCTTGGTCATCGCTGTTGTGCAATCAATTTAAAATAGATCACATTCAAATTTTAATTCAGAAAATGAGCTAAATGAAAACTTACAGTTTGCCTTTGTGAAGTTGAATCCGCTTGAGAAGCCTTTTGATTGAAAGTTATCTGAGAAATAATAAATCACAAGATTAAATGTAGTCGCCACTTTGGTTACTCTAATTTCGGTGCTAATATAAATAGCTATTTTATTTATGAGCTTGATATCATTTCTAAAAGTGATGGGAGATTGCAGCGCTTTTTGAGTTTGTCTTCTTGCCCCTCGATTCTATGTGATTTCCTCTAAGCCACTCTATCCAAATTAGTAGTACTCGCTTTCCACGTCATTGATGTGATCTTCACATTAGTTGCTTATTTTTGAACTTTATAAAACCTGTTGTGGTGAATAGATTCATAGTTTCTTCTAGAAGATTTGTAGTCAATCTTGCTTGACTTAACCTTTGCTTCTTCAAAACGCATTAGCTCATCATCTTCGTCAAATATTATCATCTAGGGCTCTTCATTCTTTCTTTAGGGTCTATGATGATGGTTCACAAAAAGAAAATATATTACATAGGCCTGACTAGACTTTTATTTCTTGCTCGAACCTTTGTTCCATTCCTACTCACCAAAAGAGTTTCTGTTGTCATTTTCATTTTCGTGGATTACTAATTGCAGCTTCATTTGCTGCTCTTTCTCTTGTTTATATTGCGTGAAATTCTAACTTAGCTTGAGCAGAAGAGTCTGGGATCTCTATAAATAGCCAGGAGTGAAATTACTCTTCGTAAACACTTTCTACTATTTAAAATGAACATTTAGGTGGTTTTTGAAGTTGTAAGATGACGTCGTCATCATCCGAAGAATCTTTAAAAATAAAAAAAATTAAACTCTTTCTACTCTAAACTATCGGTCTAAGCTTGTAATCCCTCAATACTCTTAGATCTCTTATTTTCTACTAATTTTATAATACAAAGGAAATGAAATTACAATTCTACTATGAAAATCTAGACAGACTATTATCCTCCTCTTGTTTATTTTGTCTTCTAAACTTGATCTGATCATCATCTCAAGCCTTTCTGAGTTCCATGCTGGCCTTTTTCTTTTTTTCTAGATTCTTCTACCAGTCCTCAGATTCATACTCATTTCTATTACAGATATTTCCCATTATTTTTGTGATTCAAGATTAAATTAATTACATCACATTAAATCATACCAAAAGTAATATACTCTCAGAGAACAAATGCGAATGAATGCTTCACTGGCGAAATCAATTAAAGAAGATATTAATATTTTAACCTCAAAGATCACTCGCACTCTTGAAAATAATGGAAAAACTTTCTAAGGTATTTTCAAACCTAAAGAGCTTCGAAATCTCTCAAGTTGCCAACGACAAACTTGTAGTATGCTTGGCATTTGTAGGCTTAGCAGCCTCTGCGAAATACGTAGCTGACTCTGTAATCAGCTACAGGCAGAGGTAGATTGAGCAATCACAGAGTGCTAATGAATTCAAGAAGAAGTATGGGGGCGAATGGGCATTCATCATAGACATCTATGAAGTTAATGGAAGAAGCTTGGCTATCACTCTAGCTAGAGAAGGCTACAATATTCTTGTTCTTGGAAAGCACACTGACAACCAATTATTGAGCTATCTAGATTTAATCAGAGAGCAGTTTAAGATTAAGACTCATGTAGAAGAAATTTGTGTACTTCTTGTGAAAGTTTTTAAGAGAAATAGATTTATAGAGCCTACTAGACATCTCTGAATGCGAAGAGTTCTAGAATAGAATATGCTCTCTTAATCTAGACATCTCAATTATTGTAAACAACATAAGGTTCTTCAACTCTCTTGGAGTAAATGAAAGCTTGGTTGAGAGCTAAGGTTAAAGTCAAAGCTTGAAGAAGGACGAAGCACTTAACAATATTTTGGATGTGGTGAATCAAAATATAAGATAGCAGCTTGTCTTGTTCCAGGTTTTGTAGCCCATCCTTCTCAAGAGATTTGACTCTCAATAAATGAAAGGAGCTATCATCACCATCAACTTCTCTGATCATACTAATCAATTGAATCCTTATGCTTCTGCATATGCGGCTTGCAAAGCGTTTGAATATACTTACCAGATGGGAATAACTTAAGAGCAAGAGCAGTCTATAAGAGATAAAGTTGATCTACTTTCAGCAGTCTCAAAGCAACGAAAGATCGTAATCTCGAAAGAAGGAGAGCAATAAGAACTGATTAAGTAATTCTCAGACTACAGCTCACTTTAGCAAAGCCAAGAGGAGCTTGATTAGTTTACCTCAATCGCAATGAAAGACTATGAGTTCATGCCTTCTTTGAAGTACAATAGGCATTTAATTCAGCAGCATGCTTCAGAGAAAATGATCGGGTCATGGCCTTTCTCGAGACCAATCAAATCTACTGCAAATAATCTTAACTAATGAACTAACCTTAATTTTTAAGCACAGATGAATACAAATGGTAATGTTCTAAATTGATTCAACATAATCTGAGTCTGAATAATTCATCCCACTCGTTGATGATTAGGACATTTTTCCCATCTTGAGCTGCAATCTTTACTCCAGCCATATTCATATTTTCCCACTCGACTAAATTGCTATGAGGGGAAATCTTTGCCTTAAAAATCTGATACCCTCCAGTCTCTTTAGCATCGCTGATCATCCAAAGGTCATCCGTACAAGACATGGAAATTTCTCTAGCTGTTCCATTTATCTTTACAAGCTCTTTTCTCTGAGCAATAAAGATTTCTCCATTCTCTAATGCAACTATCGGCTGACCATTTTGATTTAGGGTTATTTTAGAGCCAAATCCATTAGCTCTGACAAACTTTTAGTTTGCAAAGTCGAAGTACATGAGATGAGTTTCTTGCGATTTCATCTTTGGTCCGCAAGTAATCCAAACAGAACCATCAGCTCCAACTGAGATATCCTAGGCCACTCCAACTTCAGATTTAGATGAGAATTTCTCATTCTCAAAAAGCATCACTTTACCCTGCTTATCGACTGCCCAAAGTTCTCCGTTTCTGTAAGCTGATATTTTGCTGGCTGCACCAGGCACCCTGATCCAGTTGTTATCTTTGTAAGTAAAGATAGGATATCCATAAAATCCCTCTTCACTGTTATTCAAAGCCCAGATTTGGCCGTCATAAGAGATTGAAGTTTCTACGAAAAATCCTCCTAACTTTTCCCATTGACCGATCATATCTGATTAATGGTCCTCCTCATAGATTGGAGAGTGCTTTATTGAATCGTCAGCTACCAACTACTTTTCTTCCTCGTGGTGCTAAATATTAGCCTGAGGTAAATTTGGAAAAATATATTGAGGCTGATTGAGAGATAGAGACTCGAATTGATTATGAACACCTTTTGACCCATCTTAATGATTAACTTCTTGAAGCTTTCTCGTGAGGAACTTCTTTGCATCAGCTATGCTCATCAAGTCTAAAGTGTTTTCTAGAATGCTTTCTAGGCTTCTGACTACTTCTCTTTTCTCTTAGTCAGCTGACTTCTTGATCTTTTTGAGTTGCTTGAGCTTTTGCATCTCAGCTTTCACTATTTTACCCAGAGGCTTAGCTCCCTTGATTGTGTATTCGTGTGCTTGCTCATTTGAGCTTTAGCCCATCTATTGGTTTCCAGAATGCATTTAACTTGCAAAGATTTTATGACTATGAAATCTTAGATTATTGTTTTTATTCTATGTCATGCATATCTTTGCAATTTCTATCGCTATTAATTCTTAAGATAGATTACACAAATAATATAAATTTTAGATAATTATCAAAGTAAACTTGAAGCAAAAATGTAAAGCGGCTATTCTCAGGTGGGATATGAAAACCAGAAAAAATTTGAAATAACATTGACAAACTAAGAACACCTGCATCAAAGATCTAACCTAAAAAAGTTCTACATAATCAAAGTGGTCTTTGCTTTAGTGTCGCTTGCATTACTAATTACGACAGGAGTTATTTTATACAAAGACTATGGAGCTTATATAGAATGCAACCTCGCGCACAATAAACCTGGAACATTGTTTATAGTAGCAATGTCTATGCTTGTATTGTGATAATGTTTAATTTAAATGATTACTTAAATGGATGATATGATTATTCTATGATTGCAAGTACATAGTTGCAATTTTTTTGTATTAGTTCAATTTTTAGTATAGCTTACCATTCTATAGAGCTAATTTCTTTGATATACTAGTTAATAACTGCAAAACGTTTTAATCATGGAGGATGCATAGCTACATTTCTGAAGCTGAACTAGATAATAATTAAATATATTAAACTATTGCTACGCAATCGCAGTGTACGTAGTTGTGCAAATAGTTCTTTTTAGAGATGATAGTTGGATTTGTTTTGAGATGCTCGAAAATCAATATTCTGCGACGAGGACTTGGCTTATAATTGAAGTAGTTTTATTCTACAGCGTAATTGGTCTCTTTTTTAAAAAAATGAAATTAATTAAATCGCTCTTCATTTTAATAGGAATAATCATATCTTGCAAGACTCATTCGGATAAAGACATCCCTTTACAAATAAAAAGTAGCATAATTTTTCTATTAGGTTTAGATGATCAAGGTAGCAGAAATGATTAGGAAAATTTCATAATTTAATTTACACAGTAAAAGTAGCCAGCTAAATAATTACTCTTAACACGTATCATCTATCTAATTAATACGTCTATTAGCGACTATAAATAAACCAGAAATTGCTTTAAGATAGATTCCAATCATAATTTCTATAACTTTATTTTAAATAGATAGAAGACTTAATTCCATTTCTTAATCTATCTTTTGCTTTATTCTTTAATTATAATTGCAAATCTTGTAAGTTTAATAAATTAAATGGAGTAAGCAGGATAAAGTTGGGACATAATCTCTTGCGAAAGGATACTAAATCCATTTCTCTTGAAAGAAGAACTAAAGTGCAGGATTTGCTTGGGAATTTTACGAGAGCCCTAAGAATGCAAGACTTGCGAAAACTGCTTTTGCAAATCGTGCCTTGAAGAGTGGTTTTTAACCTCCAAGATTTGTCCTCTTAAATGCAGTGAGGAACCTAAGTTCAAGAATAAGGCACATAAAATTATCAGAGGCATGCTCTCTGAACTCACAGTGTCTTGCAGATTCAAGGAATATGGATGTACAGTCCAACTGAGCTACGATAAAATTCAAGAACATGAGTCTGTCTCATGTGAGTTTCAGATGATCGACTGTAGAGCTAAAAATAACTTGCTTAGTTATAATTTAAATGAGGGATGTACAGCCAAATTTTCTCGAGCAGAGTTGCAAGCTCATGAAAACGTGTGCGTATTTGTCTTGACTATGTGTAACTTTTGCTAATAGCTGGTGAGGAGAAGGGAGCTTCAATCGCATTGGATGCAATGTGAGGAGGCTGAGCTTCACTGTGAGTTTTGCAACTAGATAGTAAGAAAGAAAAACTATTTGATTCACGTGAATGCTCTTTGTGAGGAGTTTATAATGGTTTGCGGAAAATGCTCTGGATCTTACAAGAGAAAATTCAGAAACTTCCACGACTGCGTAAGACATCTCCAAAACTGTCAGAAAACTTTGACTGAGGATATTATTCAAATAAAGGAGCAATTAAATGCTAAGGATAGACAAATAAAGGATCTAAAGTTGCAATTTAAAAAGGAGGTATAAGATTTAAGAAGTCAAATGGATTATATCTTATCGTTACATAACAAACAAGATAACAATATAGAGTAAAGCAAATCAAATATAAGCTTAGAATAAGTAAAAGTAGATAAATACTCATAAAGCTTAAGATAATCTCCTAATAAAAGACAAAACTTTGAATGGGATTCAGAAACTAGATAAGGATTTATTCTATCAGAAGATAAACTAAAAGCTGAATTAGATATAGAAAACAGGATGAGGAATTTATGTCAAGAAGGTTATAATATATTTATAGCTGATTAAATTTTTAAAGGAGAAGAGAAGACTATTAGCTTAAGCGCTGTTGGCATTAAGATCGGCGGAGGTCACTCCCATTTAAGGAGAATGCTGTTATCTGTTGAAATCGATATTTAATCATAGCTCTTGACCTAAGTAGTACCAATCTTCTTGTTAATAGGTTCTATAACAACTTAAGAATTTGAAAGTTTAACTTCAAAGAAAGATTTTGAGGAGCTTTATTCATCGCTATCACAAACTTTTCTTTTTCACCAAATATTCTGTCAACAGTTTATTTAGACCTTAAAGTTTCAGCTAAAGATTAAGCAATCTCAAAACTCTCCTCAGAGTAAATTTCCCTTATTATCAAGCCAAAATAACGTGAATGAAGAATCAAAAGAGTCAATTGTTTAGGAGCTTTAAGAACAATTTTTGGAGATCGAGGATTAAAACAAGCATGTTAAACATCTTTTTATTTTAAAAAGATCAATTGAGTCTTCCTAAAGACAACTAAGTAATCGTATTTGGAGTATACTGTAAGGCTTCTTCAGATCTTGAAGCTTTTTAAGAAATCTCTTTTCATATATAGTGATTATAATCTAACATTATTTTTTTTGCATTTATGGTCTTTTTATGTATTTATGTGTATCCCATTTAAGGAGATGAGCTTCGGACCCTTCATTTTGAAAATCTCTACTTTTAAGACTCCTTTAGAGTAAGAATACAAGATCGCTTTGATATTTGAGAAAAACCTCAAAAGAAAGCAAAAACTAGATAAAAAGACATTCAGCAAGTTCTCTAGAAAACTCAACCGACGCTATGAAGAGCAAAACATCAGGAATGACAAGTACTAAAATATATTTACTTATTATTATTCCAATCATACTTCTAGTCTGTAGACTTCTTCAGATTTCTTTTTGACTTCAATCGCTCCAACCCGTTTACATAATTCTGTGATAGAGAACAAATAACGGAAGTCAAGACCTCAGCTAGACTTATGATGCTTCAAGCAACCACACCTTAATATAGGAAAAAGAAAGGCTAAGGACTTAGAAAGTTTGGCAGTGAAATCGAAAATAGGAAAAAAGCATTTAAACTCTGTATTAAATTACTTAAAAAGGTTCGGGGGAGAATTCTAAGATGGGCAGCTCTTTCCTAATTAGAAATCCTTCTAAAGAAGAGGCAACTACAGGCCTTGGAGGTACGAGACTCAGCAATAAAGTCATGTCCTCATTCAGTGGCGTTAACTTAAGATAATCCAACTTCTATTTTATAATGCTATTTTAACGGCTTAAAGTCTGAGCACGATATTTCAGAAGAATAGAAAAATAACGATGACATGCCTCAAGAAATCAAGTCACCCCTATCCCCTCACACTTCAGAGTCCTCATCTGACGATGATGATGAGGAAGAATCAGAGAGCAATGTTGATAATAATCCATCCTTGAAGTTTATTTATTTTGAACCAAATTAACGACTTTCTATTGCACCAGCAGTCATTTTAAACTGTCGGGCTTAACAAAACTTTGGGCCACAACATCTCAAGAGACTTTTAGAACTTAAAGGGTAGAAAGTCAATTTAGTTTGGAGTATCTATGAGGGGTATTATGGATGAGCAGGTTTCAGATGTATCCTAGAATTCAGGCAAAATCTCATTTGAAGACCCTGTGCAGGATGAAATAGCCTTTTAGCAAAATATGAACGAATATAAGCATAGTTTATACGATATGGCTAACGACACCATAGTCACTATTTCTTCCATACAAGAGTTTGACAAAGAGAAGGACTGGCTTGCGAAATAAGTTTGCTATGATTCCTCAGATGAGTCTGAAGCTAATAGAACCATCAAAGATCTAGCTAGCAAGATTCAAGTTGGATTACCTACTCCCTCTAATTCTCTTTTGAAAACTGGAGAGGTGAGTGCCATTAAGCAGGAGAGAAGGCCCAGTTTTAGAATTCACGATAATAGTGAGTCCATCCTCAAGCAGTCCAAAAACAACAAGCGCCCCTCAATTATGATAACTGTGATACCTGATAACAATCTGAGCACCTTAGTTCCACCGAGAAGAATGAGTATGAGAGTCGGAACTGGAAAGAATGCGGGTCTAATCGGATTCAACAACTAACTTATCTCATTTTAGTTTTATGTTCGAAATTAGTCCTTCCACCACTTCTAAGCGCCCTAGTTTCAGATTGCTAAATGATGGTGTGTAGAACGATATGCAATCCAATGAAAGTCCTCTGCCTCATCAAAGAGGAAAGGAGGAATAGTAGAAAAAGTGATGGAGGAAGAGGAGGGAGATGATGAGGAGATCAAATCGCCCTCAATCAAAGAGTCTAATAACAATGTTTCTTAAGATAGATCTGAAGCCTCTCAAAGTTAACTTGTCGATAAAACTTCATAGCAGATTTTAATTTTTTTTAGATGGACTGAGAGAATATACCGCCTCTAATATTTACAATAAATTAATCTTATACGATTAAAAATAAAATAACAAACAATATAAGCGATAAATTTCAAAATATAGGGCAAATCCTCACTTTGAAACTCTTTAATATTTATTTTTAAGAAATTTAGAGATTTAATGCATTTAAATGAAAAATTATGTTTAAAATATAGAAATTAATTTAACCATAGATTAAAAGCAAAATGATAGTCAAAAATCTCCTTCTACAGATTAAATACACTTATTTATTTTAAAGAAAAACCAAATCTCAAGAAGCTTCAGCTCTCTAGTGAAGCATAATTTTTTTAATCATATGTTTTCATAAAGCCTGCTGACTTAAAATTACCTTACTAGTTTCAAAATCAACTTAATAATGATAAAATCGAAATTTACAGTAATTTTAAATGCAAAATATTAAACTAAAATACAGTTGCATAGGACTAAAGTTAAAAACACAAAGTTTTAGTAAAAAGAAATATTTTGAACAAAAATCAAATGTTTTCGTATTAAAATTTCCTTAATAACTTGAGTATTTATTCTATTTTGCGGAGTCCAAAATTCCCATATTACTTGACAGATATCATAAAGCCAAGAAAAGAGATTGAGTAGAAATATTTGGACAATGCAAAATCTGTGATATAATTTCATTAGAACAAATTGGACGAAGGCTTTAAGTTCGCTTATTTCTCCCTTTTGAAAGCTCTCTCTACTCAGGACTAGGATATCATAAACTAATCATGCGAGCACAATATAGCGCGTGCTTTTAACTAGAGTTTGGAGCATTTGAAGTAGAAAAACTTAAAGTTGTAGCTTTTGAATGAAAACAACTACAGATTTTCAATTGAGCTAATTGATTTCTATAACAACTTAGGTGCTCAAATTGACAGACAGGCTAATAAAAAGAACAATATTAAGAAGATGGAACTTGATGTTCTCCCACTGCCCATAGTCAGAGTATTTTTGCCAGATGGCAATATGAATTCGTTGCTTTCTCTTTTGGGCAATCCATTTTCTATGGGAGATAAATCGCTGAAAATAAAAGGTGTCAGCATGGAGCTAGTATTCAAGATCAAAACTAATCTCAAACTTAATCTGGTCTCAAGCGATGGAAGTGAGAGTCTTTTAATTCATTTATTAGTTTTTCTTATAAAAAAAAGAAGTTAAAAAAAAAGAGGTTTCCCCATCTTTTAAAATAAAAAGAGTTCTAATTAAATTTTAAAACTTTTAAAATCCTTTTTAAAACTGAATTTGAGAATTGGACATTGGTTGATTTTGATAATCATCTACTCGGGAATCCACATATTTGATTATTCATAACTTCATTAAGCATAAAAATTAGATCCATTAGATAGCAAATTCAAGAAGAGGATTTATAATTATCGCTTAATCTAAATCTAGTAAAGAGATGTACAAATTTGGATAAAATATTAGTTCATATTTTCTAGATATTTAACAAAAAATATTAGCTTGTTTTAAAAAAATTGCATTATAAACAAATGAGATATCATAAAATATTTTCTCTCCTCGTTTATATATAAAGATTTATGAGTGCACATTTCTTATAAGTATTGAATAAGGATTTGATAATTTTTTAGAAATTGAATTTCTATATCTTCATTTTGACTCATCTATAATATATTTAGAGTAAGATATGAGCATCTTCGTAGGCAACATTGCCAGAAACGTCAGACAAGATGATCTCCTCGGAGAGTTCGAGAAGTTCGGAAGCTGCAACATCAACTTCAAGGTACAGCACACCAACTACTTACACTGAACTATAATTTGGGCT
The DNA here is from genome assembly GCA_027382625.1 of Tetmemena sp. SeJ-2015. NCBI lineage: Eukaryota > Ciliophora > Spirotrichea > Sporadotrichida > Oxytrichidae > Tetmemena > Tetmemena sp. SeJ-2015. The sequence continues at coordinate 11,000 of JAJKFJ010022164.1, read as the reverse complement.
TGAGCTATTTACTGAGCGGCTTATCATTACACTACTTTACGACATTAATGATGTGTTCCGACACTGAATATGTTGCTGCCCTACTACATACTCATCATCTATATACTACTATGAGTGGGACTAACCCAACTGTCGCCCCCTCCCAATTTCTTCACTTACTACTACTATTTCCAACTTCGCTATCTATCGCTTCCTTTTGGGGATTAAACTTTCATGTGCGCTATTGGGAGGGTTGAGCACTTACTTACTTTACTGATGATACTGTGTGTTTTGAGTGTGTGTTCTCAAGAAGTATATTTAGGCATAAACGAACTTTTATTGTAGGGATCTTACGCTTTCATCGTTTACGATAACGAGAGAGACGCAGAGGAGGCTATTCAGGAGCTCAACAACAAAGACTTTGGAGGCCAAAAGATTGGAGTCGAGTGGTCAAAGAGATCAGGCAAGTTCGATCCAAGAAGCTCAGGTGCCAGAGGCAGAGGGTAAGTAGTCGCCAAAATAGTAGTATTAATGGGTTTTATAATGGAATTGATCAGAAAGCAACCCTTATTTACATCTGCTGAATAATTAAGCTAACTATATTCATTACAGGAGATCAGATTCCCGTGACAGAGGCCGTGGAGGCAGAGGAGGCAACAAGGATTGCTACAACTGCTAAAAGCCAGGCCACTTCGCTCGTGACTGTCGCGCTCCCAGACGCAGATCTAGATCCAGATCTGGCGGCAGAGGAGGCTTCAGAAACGGAGGTGGCGCTGGAAGACGCGACAGCTACAGAGATCGCAGAAGAGACGACTCCAGAGACAACAGAAGAAGAGACGACTCTAGAGATAACAGAAGAAGAGACGACTCTCGCGACAGGAGAAGAAGAGACGACTCCCGCGACAAGAGAAGAGACGACTCTAGAGACAGAAGAAGAAGAGACGACTCCCCTAAGAGAGTAAGTTCTTATAGACTTGACTAATATTTTGTAGAGATCTGTGGACAGAAAGTCACCTTCTCCCAAGGGCTCTCCCAGATATTCACCCAAGGCTAATGTCGAGAGAAGAGGAAGTCAGTCTCCCCAGTATTGAGAAATAAGTTTAACTTTTGGCATTAACTTTGCCTCTTTAATTCAAATCCTAATTCCATTTTGTATTTCGTGTTTAAATTTGAATTGCTATGGCAGATATGGTAAAATTGATTATGTTTGAACATAATTCATAGTCCATAATTCATAAATATCTATAAGTGTGATTTACTAAAGAAAGATAGATCATCAAAATGTTTTCATATTAGAATAAGCTAAGAGGAGTTATTAGAATCGAATGTATAGTGCTGAACTGTTTAATTTTCCGAGAAACCTGAGTGAATTTAGTTTTTGTTAGATGATTCGATTCTATTTTTGCGTGTATTTGATTTACTCAAATTGTCTGTAATATATGCGTCATCATTTTTAAGATTTTCCCTTTGATTTCGCTCGTGATTTAATTAATTATGATCTAGTTAGCTCTAGAGTTTTTGTCTTTGGTAGATATCACCTAAGAGGCTGCTAGTTCTTAAATTTTAACTCTGATGAGATAGATGTCTACTGATTGAAGACTCTCCATTGAAATCGATGTGTCTTTTTCTTATTGAAGTCCTGATTTCGCAAGCATATATCAGCAGCATGACTATTCCTACTATTACTACGAGAGAATAAATCGCTATGAAAGTTATGAATACCATACACCTCAGCGAGTCTAAACTATCGCTTTAATCATTCGATTCTCATAGACTTCCTTAACTTAATTTTTGCGCAAACTCATGCAAGTATTTCAAAACTAAAATTGGTGCTTCATCGATTGATGATTTTTAGCAATAATCCATTAATCTATATTATATCTTAAATAAAATATTAAACTCATTAGCAAGTAAAAATATTGCAGATGCTATCTCCTGAATTGTGTCTTTGTTGTATGTTCTATTATTCCCTAATTAAAAATCGAACTTTTAAATTGAGAATTTATGTATTTGGAATATTGTAGTTACTGAGCACACTACGCCTTCTGAGATTAGAGAGAATGTTTTTTGAATTCTACTTTCTCCTGATCAAGTCAAATTACTCCAAAAGGTTCTTGAAATGCGTTGAATTAAAGTAATCGATGTTTCTAGCACTATCTTTCACAAAAGAGTGATCCAGTAACACCTTGTCATCTTCATTTTAGACTATGAACATCCTGCTTAGTAGATATCTAGCCTTGCTCGAGGCTAACACGTCCTGCAGCAGTTTGCGAATGTACTCTCCGAATTTCTGGGACATATCATTGAAGAATATATTATGATTGATGTCAAGGTAAGATGGGTAAAGACTGAATATTTCTTGGTACATTCTAAACTTTTTTGGATCTGAAACTTCATAGTCAGGAACAGTCTGCCTGATTTGTTTACTGGTAAATTCGCACTCTAACTGATTGAGGAGGTGCTTCATCCAAAACACCATCAAGTGCTCTGCTCTTCTGCACATCGTTGGGTTGTACATTATCCCAATCATGAGCAGCTTGTCTTCTTCAATGACTCTTATGTTGCAGTCAAATAGCTGCACTTGGCAATTACTAGTGGACCCATTCCACAACATTTAATAAATTCATTTTTTGTATAAGGGTAATGAGAACCTTGGGCTTCATGATAAGAAGAAGATGCTGATAGTGAGAAAGCTCTGTTGAAGAATCGCCCTCTGTCCCAAACTTATTTTAAAAATCCACGATTGGTCGTCCCCCTTCCTGGGTTATTATCAAATAGCGAACTAGCTTCAGTTAGTAGGTAGTGGTGAAAAGCTTCTCAGAGCTTTAGAGCAGAGGCTGGATTTCCTTTTCAAAGTAAAAATATATATAAAGAGAAAGTTGATATTCTTGCGGTACCTTCTTAAATTCTATAAAAAAGGAATCTTAGCATGTTTATGTCAAATTAGGAATTAATTATTAAAGCCTTGGGGAGTAGAAAGATAACATTGCATTTTTAATTTTATCATCATCACCGACTTCTTAAATAGTGCTTGTCATTATTAAGACTAATTATAACTTCTGCTGTTTCTCACTTTATTTAAATGCGCATATTATCTTATTATCTTATTATGAGGCATTAAATGCAAAAATAAAGTAGATATCTTTCAACAACTGAATGTTGTAAATTAACATTCAAAATGCGGAAGTATATTTCCATGCGATAGGATGACATTATGAGTTACTATATAAGGCTCAGTGCCAAAGATATAAAGAAATCATTTATTCCATACTTTCCGTTTGTACATCTTCCCACAGAAATAGAGATACTACTCTTAAAATCTTTGATTTTAAAATAAGCTAATTAGTTTTATCTTGAAGAGCAGATGGGAGGTCCCAGTGGAAGAGAGTAAATGTTTTATTATGTCGTGTGCAATGAGAGTATCAAGGACGCTATTGTAGAAGTCAACTCATAAGATTGACTTGGTCTACGATGCCCAGGGGAAGAATACGAGACCAAGAGAGCGACATACGGAAGTGCTTCAATCCAAGATTTGCAATCATTTTGATAGTTCTGTTCCAAATGCAAAGTCTTCGGGGAAGTCCTTCACTCTCAAAATGTGAAGTCCTCACGAGTCTTAGAGAACTAGTATAAAGGCAACTCAAATTCACCAACTCTGTCGACTGACATAGATTGGCTTGACTTAGCAAGGGGGCTCATGAGTTAATTTAGTTTGTTCTATCTGACCAAAACATTCTTTATGTTTTGGCTAACTCCTCCTAATATTGCCAATATTGCTCTGGAATATGATATTTAGTTATGATCCAGTGGAATCCAGAGATTAAACTGATCCATATTGAGTTTAGGCAGCTCCAGCCTACAGAGTATTGAGTAACCATGCTGATGCAACAGTCTCATTCACCAAAAACAGAGAAGACACATCAGAGACAGTGATATGATTAGTATCAGACTCTTCATATAATGTCAGCAAAATAAATAGTTTATATCTCTTAAGTAGTTTTACTTCAAGGTCCTCATATTATACTATTCATTACAATATAATGCAATACGCTCTTCTATTTTACCATTCATTTAAGACTATTGCAAAAGATATATCATGAGCATAATTAAGATAAGTAAATTGAATGCGTTTGATTTCTCATTAAATTGAGAGGAATCTGTTTTAGGCTACGAAGGAAACCTTTCTCTTTTCTAAGGGAATCTCCTACAAAGAAAAGTTAGAAGTTTGGAGCTGAGTGAACTGAGAATACCAGAAGGCTGAATCTTTAAGAAATGCAAATTATATAGTTCCTTGTAGTCAACGTATGTCATTCCAAATCTAACACTATAAAACTTAACTTAATTTCAAATTATTATCGGAAAGAGTAAATAATTTTTTAAAAATCACAATTTAGTAAGATAATAGAATCATTAAAGAAGCCAAATTCATTAGATGAGGTTATTATAAATCTTTAAGGTATCTGGCTTGATTGTCCTTGATTTGGTATTTAAATCTAACACTATAGCCATCCGCCCATTCGAAGTTGTCCATCAAAGACCATGCGAAGTAAGCTGCAACATTCACTCCATCGAGGGTGATTGCATCCTTAACGTTAAAATAATTATCTAAGTTCTAGAGGTAACTTGATAGTACTCCACTCTGAATTGATCGTGAACTGCATCTGCAATAAAATAAATAGAGAGGGAATTTTCATTAGGGACACTCACTCCATTTTCGAAGATGCAGATGCTTTGCTTCACCATTGAGGTGCTGTATCTCTTATCGATCCAGTTCAAAAGCTCTCTGATGCCTTGAGGATAGACATAAAGCCAAGGGGATTCAGCGCGTGGTCCAATTACGTGTCCTGTAGCGTTATAAATAATTGTAATTAGATGGGGAAGAGTCAACCATGGAATCAGTCTGCCAGTCAGTTCCAGCAGTCTTGGTTCTCTTCACATAAGATGAGGTGTAGTGGTTCAAGCCAATGAAATCATAGCTTCCTTAGATGAGCTTTACTTAATCGTCAGTAAACTTGGGAAGTCTGTCCCCAACTAGCTACACCATGATGTCGGGGTATTTTCCAAAAACTATTGGATCCATATAAAACTCACATGTGTGAAAATGAAGAATTGTTATAGTGAATAAGTTTACCAACTGAATGCGAATTGAGTTGATATATCCACCGCAAGAATATCATCAGGATTGGTTGCGTTCCATGGCTCGGCGTAGTTTGTATTAAGGGTCCAACCGATTTGGCCACCTTATGTTTTTTAGTATTTGTCTCTGTAGGTCTTAACTGCTGTTCCATGCGATAGTAAAATGTAGAGTCAGTGCCTGAATTTCCACCACCTCCTACTGTGTCGCAATCACTTCAAACTATTAATCTTCCAGGAGCATTGACTCCAGTTCCATAACCTAGCCAGGAGAAAGTCCAGGGCTCATTGAAAGTAAGCCACCTCTTTACTTTGGTCCCAAATGTTTAGAAACAAAAATCAGCATAACCATTGAATTAGTCAATGATCTTTGTAAAAATAATTAAAGTACCGAGCCATGCTCCAGTATTAGTTTTCAATAAATATTTTCAGAGAGTAACCCATGGTTAGATGCCGTATTTAAGGATAGAAGTTAACTCCTTTCTGATTGACTTGATATCCATTTATTTCTGTTTTGATGTCTTGTTCATACTTGTGATAGAAATCATCGGCAACATCTCCAGTGTCTCCGTTCTTTATTCTTCCCTTGATTTTGCAGAGATCATCCCATATGCTAGGGCCTCTTCCATCAACACTAGCTGCTCCTTCTATTTAGAAAGATGCTGTCGCTGTTCTAAATTAAAATACCTTCACTCTGCATGAAGTGAATCATTGCATATAATGGATATTATTTCCACATTTATGCTCTGGCTTTGTGCTCGAATGTCATTTCTAGACTGACTTATGATTGTTACAGAATTAATTTGTCATCAAAATAAGTTGAAATAAATAATTAATCAGACTTGAGCCCAGGAAGTTGTGCTTCATTCGACTTTTTTGTTTTTGAAATTTGCTCTTAAGCCACTTTAGAGTAGATATTTGGATTGTCAAGGAATGGGAATAATATCAAAGATATGTCGTCTTTTGGAAGATCAGCTAACCTGTTAAGTTAGTGACCTCTATCGCCGTCGTAGTATGTAAACATGAGTGAGAAGAGAGTTGAATCTGAAGCTAAATAATGAGATCTTGAGTAAATCTAATAAGCTATATCTGCCCAACCGGCCGCCAGTTCATCAAAACCCTACGAATATAAAGCCTCATAGAGTGCTACAGAAGCCCAGTACAATTGGGAAGAGTCTCTTCCAAACAATTTATATTGCAATTGTTGCAACTTATAAGGATCTTCAATGACCCAAAAATAAGTTTTTAATTTCTAGGCAGCCATTTCCAAAGCTTCTTCTTGAGAGTAAATAAGATCTGAGAATTTATTTTTGGATATAGCTTTAGCAAGTAAAGCTAAATGAAGAGCTTCATCGGTTTAGGATCCAAGTTTTGTGTTCAAAATTTTTATGACTCCAGTTCTCTCATCTAAAAAAAATTTAAAATTTAAAATGAAAAAAATTTGAAATTATGTTTTTAAAAAAATTTATTTTTTTTTATTATTTAAATTTTGGGTTTTGGGGAAATTTAAATTTTTTCCTTTTTAAAAAAATTTTAATTTTAAAAGTTGTAAATTTGTTATTAAGATCTTCAACTTTTTTTATCGTTTTAAAGCTTCTTTAATATTTATAATTTACTAAAATAGGGAATCTAAACTACTACCTAAAGAACAAAAAACTATAGGCTATTTTTCAATTACTATTATAAAAATGATTAAACCTTATAGAAATTATATTTTTCCTCAAACTGCTTTGAAATACCATAATTTTTAAAATGGCTTGTAAATTAATCTAAGAGTCTAAACTACCAGACAAATATAACGATTCTTCAAATATTGTTTATAAAAACTATCAGGAAAAAGGACAAAAAATTAAGGAAGCCAGCAGAGATAAATAATAGCGCAAAAGTTAAATATTAATTTAACCAAAAGCCATTTCTATTATATTCAATATCTTCTTACTCAAAAATGAAAATAATTTAATACTACAACATAAAAAACTGTTACAAATGCACAAATAAATTTTTATTCTTAGAATATTGAAGACCTACTTCGTTAGTTCCATATTGCTTAATGAATTTAGCCTCCTAAGCTATATACTTGCTCAGGAACTCATTCTGAGTTTTTCATTTTTTTATCAAATCAGTTTTTGAATATAGAGGTGCAAATCTGCACTTCTCATCGCAGTAAGCAACTGTTGCTAGCGCTACCAATACAGCTGCTGAGTAAATCCTCCTCATCTATCTTGTAAAATATATTAATTTATTATAAAATTATTAAAAAAGCTTTGTATCCTAAAATTATAATTGCTAAAATGCAATAAACATTGATTCTTGATATTAAATATACAATTAAAATTAGAATCACAGTGTGAGTAACTAAATAAGGCTCAGTGCCAGAATTTTCCTTTATTTAATCGTTTACTCCATACTTTCCATTGGTACATCTACCTGTAGCGTATAAACAAATTGTATTACTTATCTTGAAGAGCAGATGGGAGGTCCCAATGGAAAAGAGTAACCATTTTATTATGTCGTGAGCGATAAGAGTTCAAGCACGCTATTGTAGAAGTCAACTCATAAGATTGACTTGGTCTATGGTACCCTTGGGAAGAATACGAGACCAAGAGAGAGACATACGGAAGTGCTTCAATCCAAGATTTGCAATCATTTTGATAGTTCTGTTCCAAATGCAAAGTCTTCGGGGAAGTCCTTCACTCTCAAGAAGTGAAGTCTTCACGAGGAGAGGAGAATTCATTCGAAGGTAACTCAAACTCGCCCAAACTCTCAACTGATAGAGACTTTGGCTATTTAGTAAGGGCACTCATGAGTTAGTCGAGTTTATTCTCTCTCAACAAACTATTTTTGACCAAATTACTGACGCCTCCTAGAACTCCCAGAACTGCTCTTACAGAATTTTCGACTTATGAGCCAGTGAAGTGCAGCGCATCGACAGCACCATATTAAGTCTGAACAGCTCCACCTTAGAGAGTGTTAAGAAGCCAAGCAGAAGCTACAGTTTCATTAACTAGGAACAAACTGGAAATAGCAGCTGGGCTGACCAAATCTCCTGAAGAAAATTAGTCTAAATTTAAACTAGATCACTATTTCAAATTTTGCAAATTAATTTCTTAAATGTTTCTCACTGTTCAGAAGCTAAGAATTTGTTCTTTGCTATGAATTGAGTCTTTCTGTCCTTGAGCTCCATCTTTGGAACTTGAACTTAGATATTCTGAGTGGCGATGAATGATGAATACCAAAATGCGGAGTCTTTAAGATACATTTCATCACTAAGGTTGTCCTTGTAGTCGACATAAGTCATTCCAATCAACATATTTTATTCTTGTAAAGGAATTAATTTTAAGATAGCGAGTTTGGTTGTCCTTGTAATTTGAATTCCAAATCTGACACTATATCCATCATCCCACTCGAAGTTGTCCATGAGAGACCAAGCAAAGTAGGCAATCACATTAACTCCGTCGAGGGTGATAGCTTCCTTCATTTTTTGAATATAGCCTTGGTAGTATTCCACTCTGAATTAATCGTGGACGGCATCTACTATAGATAGGTTGTTCTCATTTGGAACGCTCACTCCGTTTTCAAACACGCATATCTTTTGCTTCAAAGAAGGAGAGCTATATCTCTTATCGATCCAGTTAAGAAGACCTCTGAGCCCTTCTGGGTAAACGAAAAGCCAGCCAGACTCAGCTCTAGGGCCGATTACATGGCCGCTTGCATTAAAATTAATTGGTAGAGGATGAGTCTACCATAATGTCGCTTTGCCAGTCGTTGCCAGTTCTGTTGTTCTTTTTGTTGTATGATGACGTGTAGTGGTTTAATCCAATAAAGTCATAGCTTCCTTTGATAAGATTGACTTAATCGTCGGTGAACTTAGGAAGTCTATCTCCTACTTGCTAAACCATGACGTCAGGGTACTTTCCAAAGTGGATAGGATCCATATACCAAGCAAAGTTGAACTGGGTGTTAATGTCAACGGCAAGCAAGTCGTCTGGATTTGTCGCGTTCCAAGGCTCACCATAGCCGGTGTTTAAAGTCCAACCAATCATACCTTTCTAGGCTGACTGGTACTTGTCTCTGTAAGTCTTCACAGCTGTGCCGTGGCAAAGAATCACAGTGTGCAAAACTTAGAATTACCACCACCGCCAACAGTATCGCAATCGTTTACTTCTTCCTGGGGCGTTTCCTCCAGTTCCGTATCCAAGCCAAGTGAAGGTCCATGGCTCATTGAAAGTCAGCCATTTAGTAACCTTTGGTCCAAAAGTCTTGAAGCAGAAATCAGCGTAGTCATTAAACTGGTCAATTATATTAGAATAAAAAAATTATAATGTTCTTAATTATCTTAGTTCCTAGCCAAGCCCCTGTAGCAGTCTTATCTTGAATTTAAAGAGTAACCCAAGGCTAGATGCCGTGTTTATTTAGAGTAAAAGTCAACTCCCTCTTGATTAACTTATCATTTTGATGTCTTATTGGTACTTGTGATAAAAATCATCAGCAACAGAGCCATCATCGCCGTTGTTAATCTTTCCCTTGATTTTGCAAAAATCGTCCCAAATACTAGGTCCTCTTCCATTAGTACTTGAAGCACCCTCTATTTAGAAAGCAGCAGTTGCTGTTCCATAGATAAATATTCACTCTGCAAGAAGTTAAGCATTCTTCATAAGAACTGCTCTGGCCTTACTTTTCCAAGAAAGAGATAGCTCGACTTTTCAATCTTTAATTAATTGAACAGTAAATTAGTCAGAACCCTTTTCTGATTTAAATAAGCCTGCAGCTGCTCTCGAAGCTGCTTGATTCGTTTTAATCTACTCTTGTTTCTCTAGTGATTGCTTGATTTGAGAATCATCGAGGAAAGGAAAGAAGAGATATTACACTTCATCGAAGTCCTTGCTGACAGAGAGTGATTTAGTTTTATCTTTTCCAGAATAGTACTGTGCGAGATTCATGAGTTCACTGTTATTCTCTTCTGATGACGTATTTGATAGTAATCTCTGTTAAAATTACCTGTATCTTTAAGCAAGGTCTAAAAAGTTAGCTTGCTCAAGAGCCTCAGATAATGAGAAAACAGACCAAAAGAGAGCTCCCTTTTGTTCATTACCAAGGATTCTGGATTGGATATCTTAGACGTCTTATTCGCCTTTCAGAATCCATTCGTAGGCAGCTATTTTCTTTTCAGCAAGTTCATAAGCCTCAGCCTACTGGTAAATCAAAAGTGCTTTTGGCTCATTAAAGTTAAAGATTAAATATAAATCTAAGTCATTGCTGATGGCTTTAGCAAGTAGAGCAATATGGAGAGCTTCACTTAACTAATCCGCCTTTTGGAATTGAGTGACGTCAAGAGGCATTCCAGTTCTGTCGTCAATATTAATTTAGGATTAGGTGAATAATAAAAATGAGACCTGTAGAGTCAGTTCCAATTCCTCTGAAGAACTTAGCTTCTTGACTTATGAACTTGTCTAAATAACACTTATTAGATAAAAGGATTTTTTATTATCTTTAATTTAATATACATCAAATAAAGAAAGAAGGACAATACTATTTTTAAATTTGTCTAAGAATTATTGCCTAGCTTGAGCATCGGCAAGTATATTAGCTTTATTGAAACTCGGAGCAAATCTGCAAGTTTCGTCAGCGTAGGCCACTATCGATAAAGATAAAATCATTTCATAAAATAGTGAATATGAAAAAGAATAAATCAATTTACGAGGAGAGTAGCTGTAGAGAAGATTCTCATTTGCTTTATTAAATACTAATATCTTAAATCTAGCTTACTTATATTCCTATTGATGAAAGAAAATGGATTCGTAATGAAATTATATATTCTCAGAGTTAGTTGAAGTCATAAGAGTTGACAAATACCTCAACGACGTTAGTTCTATCAGAGGGATTTAGTT
>JAJKFJ010022160.1:0-95621 GCA_027382625.1 Tetmemena sp. SeJ-2015 | reverse complement strand
CCTTACGAAAACCTTGTAAAGAAGGGAGAGATTGGGTTGGAACGAACTGACAGTGTTGAGAGAAGCGAGGAAAAAAAAACTTGAAGTACGTTCTTCATCTTGCTGGTGTTCTTATCGATCATGATTACATCCCCATTCGCTTCCTAAATGGGAGATCACACTAAGAGAATTCTCAGCACGAGGCGCAACAAGTACTAGCTTACTGCTATTCTCACTGACCTCGTTAGAGGAGTGATGGAGTTGCATGAGTTGGGATTCGTGCACAGAGATCTCAAGCCAGAGAACATATGATAAACTTTGAACCAGTCAGAGCAACTGTCATAGACTTCAACAGAGTTGTAAGAAGAGAAAACATTGAGGAAGCATCGGTGCAAGGAACTGCAGGCTACTTCCCATAGAGACAGACTTGGCTCAACGGTTCAGTGCAGTGGGACATTTGGTCTATAGTTGCAATCATACTTGAATGCGATATGAAACCAGAGGAATATATACTAGTGTGAAAGTGAAGATGATGCAATATAATTCGCAACAAGACATTGTAAGATAGACAAGGTATCAGAACCTTTGAAAAAGTTAGTAAACAAGTAATAATCAAGCAACCTATGAAACCTAACACTCAGTTATCTGAGATAGAGGAAGCACTTAAAGGTATAAAATTCAGAGAATATGAGACAGACGTCAAGGTCACCTTCCTAGAAGACTTTAGATTGCCTGTTTAGGGTTAAAATTTAGCATGATTATAAGTATTAATAAAGAAATTAATTATACACAACTTATTTTCACTTTCTTATCATATTATGGGGTTTTGGGGTTTTGATTGAGCCATAATGAATCTCATCAATTCGGTAATAATGCTTTTTCCCTCTTTGATGCGCCTGTCCAGTATCTTGGTTGGAGATTTTATGCACTAGAAAAGACGGCAAGTTCAGATGTGCTGAGAGTAAGAGCCAACGGGGAGTTGAAAGTCTAGACATTAAAATTACGATCGTGGCTTTTATATACCCTTCGGGGTTATCTCCTTTAATTCCTTAATATTTAAATACATAATTTTTAAGTTTAACGTAATTAAAGAGTAATCTCTCTAGGGTATAAAAAGAGCACGTGCATTTGTATAAAATTACCTCTGGAGACACTTATCAACCAATCACGAAACCAGTGCCTGCGACTGACACCTAAGACAACACTTAACCCAAATAAAACCTTTATTATTCCGGGTTAATCCTATAGGGAGGGGGGAATAACCTAGGTCTCCAAGTAGGTCAAGGATACTCCATGCTGTTAAGTGACACCTTCAGGTCACATATTGCAGAATAATGGTACTGGTGGTCTAGTCTGAAAAATTATTTCTTCAAGAGACTCAAAATCATTACCAAATTAATCACGATCATTTTTACTTGAGGACTCTACCATTCAAAGAGAGGACATCTTTAATATAGGTCTGAAGATTAAACTTGAAAACCTGTGTTTTATCGAAAGGCTTCATGGCTCATCTCAATCCACGCACGCACTTTTCAATTATACTATTTATCGACTTCATACTAAACTAGATCTCCTTTCGGGGAATAATCGCAACATGAAAGAGATATTGAATAATGACCGGCTGATCTCCATACCCTCGCCATGACAATTTTGGCAACACAGCTCAAGCCCAAGATTTTAACTTTTTAATATAATAATTTATATTATTTTTTAAATTTTGAATATATACCTGATTTTCAATGGTTAATCAAACGTTACCATTTAAACTATTATATGTAATTAAAAAAGTATAGCATTTCCTGTCATTGATTGGGTATAATATGGATAATTTATTAATCAAAATAGATAATCTAATAATTAATCGAGAGAATGCTTTGCAAATAATTATCTACATTAAAAATCAATTCTTGAGCAAGACCTTAACAAGAAATCTAATTAAATTTTATAAGACCTTAAAGATTTCCTACTTAGAATTAAGTTACAATAAACTACATTGAGGAAGGAATATATAAATTTCGGAGGGGGGCTTTCCTCGTCATCCTCTTTTTCATAAAAATATGAAAAATCTTTCCTAAAATTAACAAAAGACAAAAATTTTTCTCAACGTTATTTATATTAGAAGCTTTTATAAGAGATATCCCAATTTTTTAAAAGAAATATATAAATGGATTTTTTAGAATATTAGCAGAAATTGATTATTTTTAGGAATCATTAAAAATTAATTTTCTTTTTTTATGGAAATGCTTTATATATATAATAGTCATAAAGTTAATAATTTTGACAAAAATTATATAGCGATTAGTTTCTTTCAATTATGCTTTAAATTATTTAAAATAAATATAATGCTTACCATTTATGAAATATTTAAAGAGAGTAAGAAAAATCAAGTTTCAAAGAACAATATGATTTTAAATTTAAAGTAGATTATATTTCAATTTTTGGTGACCCTTTAAAAAGATCTCGAAAGAATAAACTTTTTGAGAGATCTTAATTAGCTTATTTGAAATATAGTCACCTTAAACTTATTAACATTGATTTTAATGTAATAATATTTAAAACTATAAATATAACTATATTTTTTGAATTAAATTTTATCTTAAAGCCCCAACTTACCTTCTATTAGAAAAAATTGAAAGGTTGATTAGAGGCTTAAAATCTAAAAAAGGTTGTGAAAATGTTTTTTTTTTAATTTTAGGAAAGATAGTATTTTTAATATTTTAGTGAGAAAAAAAGTGGATGGCCTAGGAAAGATCCCCCCTAAATTTTTTTATAGATTACTGATGCAACTTTTTAAATATAAATATTTCGAATGGGACAAATTTAATCTTTTTAAATTTTAATTATCTTTCTTTTTTCGTTGAATTCTCGGCAATACAAGAATAATTGCCTCAGATAATAAGTTTTGGGAGGAAAGACAAAATGATAGCTCCTGAAGAATTTTTGGATAATGCTGTTGGCCAATATACTTCTTGAAGATATTAAATATTTCATTAGTAAAATTTTGCATCTTTCGCTTTGAATTATAGATCTGGGAAGCCTGCTATTTCAAATAAATTATTAAATTTAACATGGTACTTATTAACAGCTCATATGAATAATTTTAATAATAAAAATGAATAATTTTCATAATTTGCTAGCAATTAAAAATGAAAGTGATAAATAAATCATGATTTATCTTGATATGATTTTCTAAAATTTATACAATTTTTATTCCCGAAATTTGAATATACATTTAAACTCATCAGCATGCTGGAATCTACGGATCAACTTTGCACAACAGTCATGCTCAACCGCAGATTAAAATTAATTTATAATTAAAGTTTTTATTAATGATTCCTTATATAAATAATTTTAATAAGAGATTATCCAAATAAAAAACTAATAAAGATGGTTCTATTAAAAAGAAATATTATAAAAATTATAAGATTATTCTCAAAATTGATTATTAATTATATAAAACTCAATGAAAAATAAAATATAACTTTTTTTTAAAAAATAAGAATTAAAGTAGTTCTTTAATAAGTTTTTAAGTTATTATTTACATAATAGAATTAAAAATATCATATATGCCTGAAGAATTATATTCATTTAATAATAATAAAAAATAAAAAAAGAAAGAGTTAAAATTTGAATTTTTATTATTTAGCAATACTATGAGTGGAAATCCGGCTCAAGGCTCACTTGGAATAATATTTAATCATTATATATTTCATTATTTATTAAATATTTTCTCTTAACAAACTTTACTACAAATTTAAAAGTTATATTTTGATTATTGTTGAGAATTAGTAAATAGATTTACTGATGAAAATTATAGTATTTTTAGTTCAAATAAATATTATTGAATTTATAAGTTTCAAGTATTTTATAATTTGATAGCTTATTCTCCAAGTTATGAAATATAAGCGAGTTAAAATATATTAGCTTAATTATTGAAGTTTATGAGAGAGAGAGAGAGAGAGAGAGAGAGTGAAAGATTACTCACAATTATATAGCAAAAAAAGATTGAAGTAGTAATTTAATAATTTTAATACTTCAAGAAATGTGGTGAATATACTTATAAAACCTCTAAATTGCACATCGTTCTCATTTTTTAACCAATTCTTAATTTTACTTAATTTATCAACTATAATAACTGAGGTAAAATTTTATTGTTGGTTATCATTTTTAACTTAAGTTGTCTTAATGAGAATTTAAAACAAATAGCCAATTAAAACATTACTTGAGTTTCATTAGATGTAAAATGGAAGAAGATTCAAATAATTAATATATTTAAAACAAAGAGTTTATTCCTTAATCAAAATTAAAAATTATTATTTATTTAAACTTTTAGAAAAGAATCATTTTAATTATTTTCCTAATTCTCAATCATATCATAAATAAATAATAAGTATAACTGGCATTAAAAATATACAAAAAAATAATTTATTCTGTTAATTTTTTAAAGTAGATAAAATTTTATCTTTAATTTTATATATTTTAAAAATTGGACAGAGAGCACTGACTCACAATCAAGTGAAGATGAATTTTAACAAATTTATTTTTTAAGATCGCATGCCTTCCCAAGTTCCTCAAGAAGAGGGCAGAGTCTAACAATAGAGGGTTGACAACTTATTTGATATTCCTCAAGGTTAATAGGAGGCCAACTATCTTGATATTATGAATTTGATATCCAAGAAAAATCTATACTCCAAAATAGCAAGGTTTAAGAGTTTGAAAATATTGTAGCGAGGAGTATGAAGTTATATTAAAGAGAGAGAATGTACGAAATTTGCACATTTAGAAAAACAAATACTCTGTAGATATAGATAAATATATTTAAAGAAAAATTCTTATTTTTTAAATTAAAGATGGAATAATTCCCTTATTCGCTAAGATTTAGTAAGAATTATCTATTTTTTCGTGGCATTATATCTTTTTAAAAAATCAAATATAATTTTGCCTTTGAGTTATAAATCTGCACTATTAGTTTGTTTTTTATAATGAATGACTTGCCTCTTCATTTTCAAGTCTATCTCTCACTATATACTCCTACTAAATCATTCTACTTTTTAAGTTTAAACTATTCCATTTAATTTTTCTTTTTGGGGTTTAACAAAAAGATTTTTAAAAGGGTTCAATTTGGAAAAACCAGTTTTTCCCTTTTTAAAAAAATTCCCCTTTTAGAAAAAAAAATTATTTTTGGGGGCCCCCCATCGTTTTGGGTTTTTCTAAATTTTTAAATTTTTTAATTTATTTAAAACCAAACAAAAAAAATTTTTTTAAATATGGTTTAAAAATTTTTAAAAATTTTAAAAAGGGGAAAAAGTATATGGGGAAAAAATAAAATTTAAATTTTGGGAAAATTTTTAAATTTAATTTTTTAAATAATAAAAAATTTGGCAGCTTTTGGGTTTATTTTAAGATTTAAAGAAAAAACCTTTAAGATTTTAAAATTTAAAGAAGATAAAGTTTTTCTTATCAGAGATTATTTAAGAACTCAAAATCTTCTACAAGATATTCTCATCATAAAGGAAGTAATTATTGAAGAAATTAGGTTTTATTATAATTTTTAATTTTTAAATATAATTTAAATAAAATTTAAAATTTTAAAACCTTTTTTGTCAAAATTAAAATATAATAAATTTAATTAAGAAACGGTTTTCAATTTTTTTCCTTGAAAAAATTTTAAATTTTAAAAGGGTGGAAAAGAAGAGTTTTTAACCCTTGAGTTTTTAATTTAATATATTAATTTTTAAAAATTTAAAATAAATAAATTTAAAATTTTTTGGGAATTTGAAAAAAATCGGGAAATATTAATTTAAACATCTTTTAAAAAAAAAATTTAAAACTGCTTTTTTTTAAGTAAATTTTTAAATGAATTAATTTCTTATTAAAATTACTAAATTCTAATTTTTCGATAAAATAACTGATTATTTAGTTAATTTATTAAACCAAAATTTAAATGCATTTTAATTTTTTTGTATTTGTAAATTTTAAATTTCACCCATTTCTTTTATATTTTTCCCATAATTAAATAAGCGATTAGCATTCGATAGCGAGATTATATATTTCGTTTCTATAAAGACTCACATGATTTTTTTGAAAATCTAAATGAATTGTAGAATTTTCTTTAAATATTAAAGATCTTTCCTTTTTAGGTCTGTATAAATATAAAGAGAGAGAAAAACTTATTTGCATTACATAATTAGACTCTCAAAAATATGAAGCTGATAATACTTGCCAAGAATGATAAATTTCCCTATTTTAATAGCTCTCTCCGAGACAATGTGTAAAATACTAACAATTATTTGCGTAAAAGGGTCTTGTTTTATCAAGAACATATAAATATATTTCATGAACTAACTCTCTTTAACTTAAACAACATTTAAATTTAAAACTACACACACACATCACCACTTATCCACACTCACCACTGTAAGAAATACATTTACTAAATCCCAAACATAGACTAGACCCCATGAACACCACCAACAACAACACGTAAGTACAATAATTAGTTATACATTTCGTTAACCTTAGAATAGTGCCAAGTAAGGGCAAGAAGAAGAGAAGCTCTATGCCTTCGAGACGGAGAACGACGCTCAGCGCGGACAGAGTGCGCAAACTCACACTTCCAACGCAGACCAGCAATCCTTGCTTATGCGCCTGTGGAAGCGAAGCACTATTTCTCAACCTAAAGTCGGAGCTCCTTCTACTCTTAACATATATTTAATATATAATATATTGAAATATTAATTTTTTAAACAAAAAACTTAAAATTCAAATAGTTATCTTATATAATAGATACAGAACTTAATAAAAAAATGGCTCATAAATTTAGATTAAGAAATTCGACTTAATATTCTAAGATTATAATGTATATTTTCATGATTAAATTTTAGGGATGAGGGGGCCTTTCATCGAGAGTAAAGATTTTTAAATAGTGAAATTTCATAATAAAAATCTTTATTAGGAATGACCTTAGCTCCTAAATCCAAATAAATAAAAAATTTGGGTGAATATTTCCACTGCTAAAAGTCGATATTTAATTGTCTTAAATTGTTTATAGCCTATATGATGTGGCTGACTTCAAGGTGAACAGCTGGCGGACTTCGGGCGGGTAATAGGTAGAAGAGGGACAAGTGATAGTCATGGCGGACAACCAGTGACCGGATATATGCCTTGGGGAGAGGTTGGTGAGGACTCCAGAGGACAAGAAGATCACGGATTCTGGATTACTTCCTATGAGTACACCCTTATTCCACTGCAAGAAGCTGAGTGCATGCTCTTTTCTGCTAGGCATTCAGTGATGGCGTTCTAGGCTCCCGAGTAGCCGGCTGCTCACGCCTGCAGTCGGTCTGAATGGCAGAGATTCATGGTAATTTCCCTGTGCTTCGAGTGGCAAAGTTGCGAGTCCCTTGCAGCTATCGAATGTGATTAATGACAGCAGTAAGCCTTGCCAATCATCTTCCTTATTAATATTCATCAGCTATGTAATAACGAATTTAAGATCTTTAAAATTAAGTGTAATACATTAAATTCGGCATAATAATTAGACTGTTTCTATTTATTTATGAATTTTATATAAAAAAATCTCCGCTAAGAGTGGATTTTAATGATGAAATTTAACTGTGAAATTTTACTTTTGATGAAAGGCCCTCCTATATTATATCATCAATGAATGCATTAATCTCTATTCAAATTCTTCTGAAGTTTATTAAAATTTCTCCTGAATTTGTTCATTCATATAAAAAATTATAAAAATCATATTTTTTTGGTTTCTATTAATTCAGCTAAAAAATCGTGCTTCTATTATCCTCTCTTTTCTTTATATCCAAAAAAAATAAATTAAAAAACTATCTTTTATGCCATAGAATTTTAAAATAATCTGACTTTTTTAATTTTCTTATATTGTAGTATCCACATTGAATATTTGCGATTTTTTTTAATAAAGTACGTTGACTGGCGGTTGCCTCTACATGATCATCTTTCCTGCTGTGGCTACTCAAATGCGTGGCAGTTGACTTTTCTGGCTTCAAATCTCTGTGGACTATATTTAATTTAAACCGGTATCCAATTAAAAGTACACCATAATTAAATTTATCAAGCGCCATTTAAAAATTCTGGACAAGACTAATGAATTAATTTAGTAAGAATCGGAGAGATTGGGTAGAGATTGCAAAGACATTGGTAGAACGGTTGAAGGAAATAGGGCGTAAAAATTAGTCAATTAGTCCGGTTTTGGGCAGGAATGGAATGGAAATTAATTATTAGGGCGTGAATTAAACTTAATTGGTGGTTGAATATTTAAAGATATCTTTTAAGAATACTCCTTGACAAAACTTTTATAATTATAATTAATGGAATCAGGCAACTCTAAGATTGAAGACAATCGCAACTCCTATATGAGGAAGGTATTCTTTTTGGCTTTAACCGTAAGCATTTCTCAGGAATCAGCACTAAGGGTTGAGAAGGATCTGACGAAAAAATTCCCTGACGTCGAGGAGGTGTCCCTCTTTGAGACCCAGAAGGACCAGACGCAATACTTAGCCATATTTCTCAAGACGCATTCATTTGGCCGCAACAAGCAGTTCTTCTCGAACTCAAACTACTGTGGGAAGCAGTTTCTGGAGAAATCTGGCCTCGAATCAAAGGTGATCAGACGGAGCAATCTCACATAGGCCATCAAGTAAAACAGGCCTGTCAGCATTTACACAGGACATCTCCCTAGATTGCTAGAGGCCCTCAAAATCAGTTCGGCTGAGCAAAGCCACCCGGGGAGCGTAAAGGTAGACGAAGAAATGAAGGAGGGAGATCCAATAGTCCAGTAGGTGATCTAGCTCATCAGGGCAGGCAGGGTCCAGAGCTTCCAGGATCTCTTCAACCAGAACCAAGAAGATACTCTGATGTGCGAGATGCTTACAGATCGAAAGAAAAAGCTGGAGACCTTGTTCAAGCTGTACAGGAACGCGGGCGCCATACCAGAGCCAAACTTATCTCACATTGAGCAGCTGCTCTCCTACCTAGAGAGAATGAGATTAGTTAGAGGCAAAGATAAATAAGATAGCTCGATTTCGGCAGAGAATATTCAGGAATACAGGCTACAAGAGGCCCTAGACGCTCTGTATGAGGTGTCGTAAAGCAGAGCAGTTCAAAGATGAAATGCGTTTGGCTTCATGGAGAAAATGGCACAGGGAAGAGCTCTTTGGCATGCCTGATGGCGATCATCTTTTAGTTTGAAATCTTGGAGGAAGTGACCGAAAGCTTTGCTTTGGATCAGGGGAAAACGAGCCTACCCCCAACTTTGGTTATCCTGGATGAAGTGAACTCTCCTATTTTCTTCAGCCCTAAAGGAATAGCTAAGATCAAAAGATTTCTGGAAGGGAAGGGGTTTGTGGTCAATGTGAAGCATGGAAATGCAGACAAGCGATATGTGAACTGCTCAGTGTTGGTCACATCAAACAAGACGCCACTGCAGAAGATGGATGATTTAGATCGAGGAGCCTTCCTAGCCAGGGTAAGGTTCGTGGAAATGCTAAGGTGCAAAGGATAAAAGGGAAAAAGGGAAATTTCCCTTTCGGAGCAGATGAGCTGGCCCAATATTTTGAGGAACGATTGATTCAAGAGGGACTCATCCACGGCAAAGGTTTGGGCTCGACATAGATGAGCTTGCAGATACTAATACCTCAGATATGACTGAAGTGGGCAAAGATGACTTTGCCGATTGCAGAAAAGAAAAGCCTGGTGAAGAGTGAACCAAAAAGCATTTATGAAATTATTCGCAATTAAGTTTAATTCACGCCCTTATAATTAATTTCCATTCCATTCCAGCCCAAAACCGGACTAAAAGACTAATTTGTACGCCCTATTTCCTTCAACCGTTCTACCAATGTCTTTGCAATCTCTACCCAATCTCTCCGATTCTTACTTAATTAATTCATTAGTCTTTTAGTCCATTAGTCGATTAGTCCATTAGTCCAGAATTTTTAAATGGCGCTTGGCAAATTTAATTATGGTGTACTTTTAATTGAATGGGGTTTAAATTAAATATAGTTCACAGAGATTTGAAGCCAGAAAAGTCAACTGCCACGCATCAGTGTTAGCAAGGATCACGCTCAGACTGCTCTCACTCAACCGTTAATTTTTTTTTTGACTACCACCCTGATTGTTAGAATAATATTAAAAATAAAATGGGTTAGATATGCCACGTGAGCATTTAGTGAAGAAGGAGGACAAGTTTAACAATAAAGACTAATATTAAAGAATAAGATCATCAATGAGAAATATATGGGACAAAGTTCAATAGCCAAGATAAGTTAAAAAGAGCTTTTAATTGATATATTTTCATTAATTTATTCAAGTTATAGGATACAAACTATTTGTTAAAGACGAATTGAAATTTAGGATCTCTTGAAGAAAGCACTTGGCGATAGAAACATTTGGCAAGTTCATATATCAATTCTACGCACTCTATCACTAAATTAGCTAAATCTTGTTTGATATGGTGCAAGTTTGAATCATATTGTATTTTGTTCTTACAACCTCTAATAAACTATTCGTATTTCACCCATAATTGGATTTCTCTGTAGAGATCAGTGATAAACCAATGGGTGTCTAATTTTAATTAAAACTTTCCTATTTAAAATCTAATAATTATCACCCCTTACTATTTCTTGAAGGCAGAGTATATTCTACAAGATCATGATATTTGAAAATAAATTATGCTAAATCTTTTTTCAACAACCCACGATCCATTTCACTTATTAGATTTAATATAAATTAAAGATTTATATTTTGCAAAGAGATTAATTCAAAAAATATTTTTACAAAAAATTTAACTAATGTGACTACAGAAAAGCTGGATCTATAATAAAGCAGAATATTTTCACTGCTTTACGAGTTGATTTCTATAAAAAATAAGATTGATGGCTGCTTTGTCTATAGAGGTAGTATCTTTGATTTTGACTAAGCCATGCAATGCTTAGTAGAAAGTATTGTTGATATTTAGTGTTTTCCACCAACTTCATATTTAATTATCAAAGCATTTAGAGAAATAGGACCAGTTTCTGAAATAGTCAGGTCCAGTTTTTAGAAAGTGAAATACAGGAAACGAAACTAATTTGTTAATAACGATTCTCAATGATTTAGTTTCATTTAGTAATTCAGCAGTTTATAGCTTGGGATTAGTGACAGAGCTCCCCATTTCTCCGCTTATTATAAATTTATTAAATAAATTCTACAATTTTGCAAAAATAGAAAGATATTATTTTACTCAAACAATAATGAATATAAATTGTAAAGTCTGAATGTAATAATAAAATTTTTGTCATAATTTTGTTATAATTTAGGTCAAATTATGTTTACTAAATTCAGCATTAATAAATTACAAATCTATTATATCCTTCATCTTCTTTATTTACTTGTTAATTTCAATATCATATTTCATGACAAAATATTTTATCTTGGTAAACTATTACTTGAAAAATATCAATTATACGTAAAATAGAAATAGGTTATTGAGAAATACAAATGTGTACAAATTTAACTGAACAGGACAAGTATTTTTAATTACAAGGAGAATCACAAATGAAAGTGCAAGTTTGAATTAGTAACAGATTTATCACAAGGAATATCGAAATCAGTTTAGAACCTGATCGTATTTTATTTTCATGATGAATGTTGTATGATCATAATTGGTAGCGTCATCTCAAATAATTTCTGATTGGTTAAACGTGAATGATTTGAACCGAAATCAGCTCTTACATTTTTAATGGCTAATTTCATAGTTTTGATGGGCATTGTTAAGCATTAATTGCTCAAAAGGTGAATGCAGGTCTAAGGAGACCTGGATAAATGGTTTTGGTATTTCTCCATTTAATTATTAATTTTGTAAATTAACTTGCTCATTTAAACTCCAGCCTGTAATAATTTCTGTTTGATTTTTAGTAAGATGTATTTCTCTATCAAATATTCGTATATGACATTTATTTTAATTAATAATTTTAATATTGAATGTATATTTTTTATAACGTAAAATTTAAATTAATCCTTTCGATTCTCATTGACAAGTATTTAAATTGCATTTATAAAAATATAAATTGACTCTCATTTTTCTGAGAAATTTCTCATTTGATAAATAATATTTTTTTAGATTAAGAATTATTATGCAGTAGAGGTAATTTATATTAGCTTTACTCTATAGCCTTAATATTTTAATTAATTTGAAAATTAAACGAAACCATTTTTAAAATCACTTCATATTTTGATTCTCTCTTAATATTATTTATAAGGCTCTTTTTATCTATGATGATAATAAACTACCTACTGTAAATATTTTTGATAAAATGATCTAAAAATAAAGAAAATTTTTGAAAAACTGGTGCTTTCCATCTATATTGATTAAATAATGTTCTTATAATCTCTAAAATATTATTAAAGAGTAATTTCTTTTGAATTTAAATTCGTTAAAAGACTAAGAGATACAAATCTAAAAGAAATAAAATTTGAAAGTATTTAAATCTACTTGTTTTAATCCATTTATTCTTAAATAATTGCTATAACAACACTGCCTTCAGAGGTAGCAATTTAAGATTTAATAAAGGAGTCTTTAGGTGACTTATAGCTCACGCAAAATAAACAAAATCCTATCATTATACTTAAATAATCTATAAACATTAAATTAATTAAAAAAATTCTTCAAGTTTGAGTAAATAATCAAATAATGAAATCCACCATTTTTCCATAATTTTTTTATTTTATAATAATTATTAAATTAGAAAGTTAAAATTTAGGACCCATGACGTTGCACCAAAGTCGGCTTTGCTGGAGTAGGGAGATTAGCCAGCCATTACTCTCTGCCTCGGTTGCGTTGTGTATCCCCTGGTGGCGATCTAATTTAATAACCCGTGTGAGTTCTTAAACGGAGATGGGATTGCGATTTCCTTCACCCGAGACACATGGTTGGCGAGCATTATAATCCCTTCACCCCTCTCATAGAGTGTAGGGTTAGTGTGGATGAAATTGCCAAAGGAGGGCTGAGCTTAATAAGTGGAATACTACATGGGCAAGACATTCGGGCGAAGCTTACAAATAACTTTAGACACCAACGGCACGATTTTACAAACTAGAAAGTAGGACGAAATTTTTTTCTCAGCAGCTTCCCACGCCACTAAGATTTTTTTGGCAGGCAAGGGATCCTGCTTGACGGGCTGAACATAGTCGAGCGTCTTTACTTATATATTAGGTGAAATATCAAACTGTGACTCGTGACGTCACGACAACCCTTGGGTTTCTATGTCGGTTGGAATGCCGAAGTGTGAGTTTTAAAATGTTTAAATTAGCATCTATATATTGATAATTTAAATAACATAAAATCAAATAATGCTTGATGATTAATTTAACTATAAAAATTATGTTTTTATTTGATAAACAATACTGCTTATTAAGGCTATGCAATAAAGATTCACTATTAAAATTTGGATATTTCATGCGAATATATAAATGCCACTAATTATTGAGCTTACTTAAAATCATCTTTTTAGCAAAAACTTATACATCTGCATTAACATAGTCTGAATTTGAAGTAAAGTTTAAACACTCAGAGTTTATAAGCAAAAGTACCCTTTATGGAGGAATTTTTCATATTGAATCAGAAAACTTAGGATTTTTTAGGGATTAAATTCTTATATAATTTAAAGAGCGATTAAAATATAAACTTTATATTATTCTATTATAACAAATACATTAATTCTTTGGATTGAGTTTATTATCACAAGTCCATAAAACATGTTGATAATTTAATAAAATAGAAGTTGGGTTAAATTAATGAATCACTTGAGCTTTGTATTTTAAATATGTAGATTATCTTAGACTTGGGAGACTTATTATATTGATTAGAATTAAATAGGTGATTTATCTTTTATCACCTTTATCGAGCCTCTAAGTAATAAGGCTTAAATGCAAATATAATAGTGATTTAAATAACCTTTTAAGCAGCTATTTGTGCAATGCACTACCTACATCCATAAAAAAAACTCTACAGAGATTTAAAGAACTTTAAAATTTTATCGAACTATGTCAAAATACCTCAACTACCTCAACTTTAATCTATATAAAATACTAAAATAAATAAGATTTTAGCGATAATAATTATTATATATACTCTTATTTAACTCAAAATACCGTTTGCTAATAAAAAGAAATATTAATTAAATTTTCCTTACCTGTTCAATTTAGTTTTTGCAAATCCACGGCATTAAATTCAACAGCAATATCTTTGGGAGAGAAATTTATTTTATTATAGATTGGGCTAAATTAAGTGATAAATTAAAATAATCTTCTTTAGTAGTTTCTAATGTATTTCCCAATTGTTATTATTTATTTTTATAAATGTCAGGCTAATTTGACTTCTCAATCTCCGCAATCATCACTTTGAAGCGCAATTACTGAATTTATTCCTTTCTTCAAGTAAGATTTTCTTTCTATCCAACAAAACAAACCCCTATTTCTAAATTTATGTTATTAAACATGAATACTAAATCAATAGTTAATTTTAATAGAGAATATCTAAGGAAAACGTCTTAATCTCATTTTTCTTAAGATATTGAATTGAAATATCTTACCTTTTAATTTTAGGGGTTTCATCCAAGATAAATTTGCTTGTCTATAACACTTCTATAAGAGTTGTTATTCAAAAAAAGTTCAAATAATACATTTCGCAAAAAGTAATTGCACATAATTGAATTCTCTGTTCTTGTTCAATCTACTGTTTCCCGAATTAAGAATAAAACTTGTATTAATCTTTTTACAAATTATTTTGCATTAAATTCTTCACTATAATGGATTAAAGAACAAATATTTTAAACATCATAATTATTTTTTTGATGTTATTTTTTTTAATTATAAGGTGTTATTTTGTTTTTGAACTAATATGAAAATCTTATTTATTTAATAAATTTATGAAAATATTTTTCTAAAAATGAGTTAAGCTATTAATAAGTAAAATAGGCTTATTTAAATTAGAAATTTAACTTAAGTCTAATGAATTCTTTGGATATAAAATAATTTAATTAGATTAATTTTATATATCTTAATATCTTTATCAATACTAGTATGTGTTATATAAATTTAGCAAGATAAAGCTAGGATCAATATCAAATAAATTTAATCGATTCAAGATAATTTTAAAAATAAAACAATTTTTTTAAAAGTCTTTTTCAAATAATTAAATTTGTCATCATGAACTTCAACAAAATTATGTTATATAGCAACTACTAACAGCTGAGAGAAACAAATTTAACTATGAGTAATCCATAATTTGCTCAACAGAGCTTTGAATTTGGAGGGAATAACAGCTACAACCAACATTACCCTTACTCTTACTTAATTGGCTTGGAGGAAGTAGGCAGTACACTTCCCATAATTCAAGTTGGTCTCAATCAAATCTTTTCATCTTGAAAGGAACAAATTTCTCTATAGGAGCTGCTGCTTTAGAAGGTAACAGTCTCAAAAACAGTTTACTGATGGTCAAAACTAACGAATTAACCATAACTTAGATACTTCCATAATATCTAACAAGATAAATAATTATCACATTTTTAATTTAAAGATGTGATGATTATTATTAAATATATTATTCCATTTAAAAAGAACATTTAAATTTATTTTGGAGGCTATTTATTCAAGAGTGAGAGAATCCTTTCACCTATCTAATTATATTCCTTAGGATACTGTTTTAGGTCTTCATTTATTAAGTGCTTCCTACTATATTAACTTGTCCTTGACTGTTACGAGTAATACTCCTGGATTATTAAGTTTTAGTTTAGAGGAGTTATGAAAGGACATCAATCCATCATGTCCATGCTTTTTCCGAACTACTTAAGTATATGATATATATATATATATATTAATGCAAATATAATTTTTAAGCTTTGATACACTAAGTATTAGGTGTGTTGCAGTTATTGTATTCTTGCTATTAGATTCCGGAAAACTTAATTTATTCATATTCATTCTGTTTCTTACCAGATCTTGGTCTATGAGCATTTCCCAAGATAATTTAAAATATTGTTTGTAATTTAGATAAGATGATTATTTGCTCTGAAATCAATAAATGAATAGCTAATTGCGATGTTACTATTTTTAATAATTTCCTATTTTTAGCTTCTGTCTTTAAAGCTACCTTCTTCTTTTTTAATCAAAGGACATGTAAATCTTTTCTATTTAAATTATAAAAATAGCTAATAATTTTAGAAATAAGAAAATTAAATTATTAAAACCCTGCTTGCAGTTTAATATTGCTAGAGGTGGTATCGTTTATTTTCAATATATGATTAGCTTATATTCTATAAACATCGTTGCATCTCTTCATTCTTCTCTACTTATATATTGAGAGGGCTAGTTCTCCTATTCTCTATAATTCATTCAAATCTAAAAAGTTTATTAAATATGTAAGCCTTCAATTTAAAAGTTGTTATCACCAGATTCTTAATGATTTACTCGCTTTATTTTAAATATAATTTGAGGCTCTCTAAAAGTAGATTTTTATTTGAAATAGTGTGAAAAAAGTAGTAGCTAAAAATTAATTTTTTGAGTTGTTATTTTATCTTAAATAACTTAGGTTGATGACTATGGCCGTCATTTACTTTTTAAAGGAAGAATTTGAACATGTGTTATCTGCATTTTTAGTATAATGAGGCCTAGATTTTTGCTACTTCATTTGTTGTGAAAGATTAATTATGTTTATATTTTCATTTAAATGATTATGATATGCCACATTATTAAATTAATACTAAAGGACTTATTATAATCCATGCTTATCTTTTTTTGAGTATCATTAAAAATAATTGCACGGCTCTTTTATTTGTTTTTAGTTTTTTCATCCTTTAACCTCTATTTCCTACTTTACTTTTTTTAATACAGCTAAAATTTAAATGAAAATGGGAATTAAGTTAAAATAATAAATGAAGAGTTGTTAAATGTTGGCCGTTAAATTGCGAGATAAGCAACTCTATATAGGGCTTGTTCAATAGCTCCTTAAATTATAAGAATAGTTTATTCTACTAAAGTAAAACTATTTCAATCCCAGTAAAATTAACGATTAATCTATTAACTCATTGTAATTCAAAATTTTGAAAATAATTAAGACCCAAAGGCATGAATTAAGACAAGCATCAGACAGTTTTTGGATTCATAAATATCACATCTCAAATAACTCAGATTGCTCTGTAAAATTTCGCATGCATTCCTGGCTCCATGAACAATAACATCCCTTAATCAAATATTCAAAAGCAATTAAAGTTGAGGACATTCTAGAACTGACGCTTGATTTAAGACAAAAAAATAATCGATCTCAGAAGAGTATTTTGAGTGACTTTATTAAGAATTACTCTATTACTTAATTAATAGCGAGTAATTTATAAACTTTAATTAATTTCTTATTAACTATTCCTGATAAATATGGCATCTTAAATTAAATCACTTAAATTATTACATTAATTAAATTTTCTACCAGCCTAATAGGTTTTCTCTAAAGAGATTAAACTTCTTGGTAATAATTAATATACTATCCCTAAAATAATAAGTATTAAATAAGCCAACTCCATCTTTATGAAGTAATTTAATTAATCTATTAACAATTATTATATATATAAGCTTATTTTATTAGAGCGTATACTGAGCATATATGTTTATTAATGTCAATAAGTTTAGTTCTTTTACTATAAATTACTCTAATTTCACCTTTAAACTATTAAGTTAAATCATTGATAGAGTAATAAGAGTATAAGACCTCTAGTGGAAATCGAAATATCCATTTCTCAATTGATACATTAAAATATATTTTTCGTAATTAATCAATAGACAATTGAATATAATTGAATCATCATTATTTTATGTCAAAGTTAATGAATCATTACATTCTTCTGTATTTCGAAGATTTCACCTTACCATGACGATAGTGGTATCTATGAAGAGATTTTGATGTCACATACTCCGAACCAAGAATTAGCCATGTTCACAAATTTTTAACCGAGGTAACTCTTTACAAAGGTCTCCTACGAAGAACTTGCAAGGACCAAAGTATCCTAGATTTTAACGCTAAATCGAATGATCATAATTTCAGCTCAATTTCACACTTCAATTATCAAGGTTTTATAATTTATTTATTAATTTAGTTCTTTTTTTTTAATTCTCAGCTATATTGAGAAACAAACAAATCACTTAAAATATTAATATTGTTCTAAGTTTGCCAGAACAACAAAAAGTTAAAGAATTTTAAAATCATGCAGAGTTAATGCGTAAATTTTATCTTTATAAATTAATCGTAAATTTTTTTATATAAATTAGTCTAAACTATATATGAAATTCAAAATTTTGACTACAGCTAAAATTTTAATAGAGTAGATCTCTTTATTATTTGCTAATTTTAATTTAGATATTGTATCATTAAATAAGCTCTCTTGCGTTCTTATACTTCCAAATTTCTTTTTTATTATTTTCTTTAAATTTACCCTCCATACTTCATCTTTTATTTTACGATCATTAGGTTTTCATAAAAAATTTTAAATATTAATTCTTAATTGAAGTATTCTATAGCTAATGCTGATTTTCCTCACTTAATTAGCTAAGATTTTTACCCTGCAATTTACTCATTTCTTTATTAGATTCATCTCTGTCAAGATAATAATTTCTTGCATTTTACGCTTTATTCCCCTCTATTGGAGTGATATCCTCGAATTACATTCCCTGATTCCAAAATCTACAATTTTCCATGTGTAATGCTGCAGATTACAAATAATGCAGTTGCTTATATTAATTTAAATAAGTGAATTGAAAAGTTATAAAAATGAAGCAAATCTTAAAAATGAAAAATTCCATCGTTTAAAGATCATTATGAGCATCGCTTATTATTTTAATGAATATGATTATTTTTAATTGCTCTTCATTAAGCGTCGACGCAAATATCCACAACCATTTATTTTGAAATCTAGCATTATGCTCAAAATCTTCGATAAATTCATCTCCTCTTGTAAAAAAATATAATATTCATTCATTAAATATAGGAAATAAAATATTATTGTAAAAATTAGGGAGTTTCCTCCTCTTGAAGAAGGAGAGTAGATTCCTGATGAAGTCGGCTTTCAACTTTTGAACTTCTCCCCTATTTTCTCCTCCATCTTCCAGGTCGAATGACTGCTTGATATAATAAGATATCACTGCTTTAATCATTCGAAAGAAACCTCGAACGCAGGGTGGACCGCTCTCGACCGAGAAAGCGGGTGTATACCTGCCACAAGCCCTCCTCGCCGGTTACTTAAAGGAAGGGTAAGCTCTTTGAGTTTACATTTGCTCTTTCGTTCTTGCTGGGGTGCTAGGCGGATTCGAGGGACGCTTGTAGGCTCTGGCATAACCGGGGTTTAGTCTCAAGACTCTTCGAATCCGCAATCATCTACTCTGCTTCGGTCAGGCTGAACTGACGTTGCATGATAGGCCCTGGGGAACGAGATTGTAGCTCGCCAGAGTTTCATGGATTACTGGTCTATATTATAGCTTCTACATCTAACCTAATGGGTGAGCTAGGATCCAATTACCATCGATCTCCACTTGGCTACTCTATACTAAGAACATGGATGCTTTTGACAAAAGAAAGCCTAACTAACACTGGCTTAGAAAGTCGTCGTTAATGATGGAGTGCAACTACCTAGAGTTTGTCTGATCAGCTTTTTATAATACAATGGAGGATGGAGTAAGATATTTTCTTTTAATTTTTATTTGTTGTGGGCACTAAAAAAGCAGTAATTAGTAAAAGGTCTAGGAGTTGTAGGAACCCTGTGCCACACATTAAGCTTTTCAGCTATTAATCTATTCATTAAAAATGTGATATGATTGGTTGAAGGCTTACTAGTTTTAAATTATTTTATCCCAGCCATTAGGATGCGATGGTATAAAAATATTCCCACCTTTTGGGTCAGATGCTCATCCAAGAGAAAGGTGACCCCTACTTTACTCACCTTGAAGGATTGCCTCAACCCATTCTCATGCGTCATTCAATCCTATAATCAGATCGTAATGTTGTAAGGCTTACTTCGGAAGTGTCAAGATAAGCCCAGCTAAAAGAAATGCCATCAAGCCTCCAGAATGCAGACGATTCCTTGACCTACCCACATGAGAGAGCTCAGAGGATTAAAACTCATTATTTGGAAGCCAAACTCATTCCACATCTTAACAACTTCAACTATAGAGGCATGCTTGAAATGCATTTTATCCCAAGTGATCGTTCAACTATACGCTACCAGACTCCTCCTAGATGTTATTTAGTGTCCTTCAAAGTGCCTGCAGATGGCATACCCTGTCAATGAGAGTGGATGATTTATGCTTTAATCTTCAGCCTGCACTTCTTCGATCTCACTGCCTTAATCCTCTGGGATCACTTCCTTGCGAAAGCTTCCTTGATCAATAGTTCTCCTGTAATTATTCTACATTTAGCCATCTGAGAGTTGCTGGCCGGTCACTCTTCCCTCTGACTGAGGATGCTTGCTCGCGGCTGACTACTTACCTCCGTCTGAATATTCATCTGAGTTGATTTTTTTGTCGATCAATGCCCTAATGATGTCTAGCAAATACAAATACTCCATGGTGATCTGCATCAATAGTCTTCTTGAATCTTTAAATCGACCAAGGTGTGGATATTGCAAGGCGAGAGCTTTGCAACCCGCTCCCCGATGTGACCATCTTTCTTATTTGAGAGTTCGATGTGGTCCTGCTCGAGGTATCTGAGTAAGATATCATTATAATTATGAACTCGAAGGATTTCCACTCAGGTCTCGGACTTGGACAGGGCTTTTACATAAGGCTTTAGAAGGAGTCTGATAATCAAGGTAGGACTTCAAAGAATAAGTAAAGACTGATTCAGAAAACATACTAATTAGCATATCAATCAAAATAACTGCTCTCGTGATAAAATCATTTCGAATATTATTAAGACTATCTTTTTCTTTTAAGTAGCCTTATTTAAAGCAAGCTGGATATAAGTTTAAGTTTAATATAAGCTCCTCGCAAGGGTATATATATATAATAGGCTTTTATATCATCCACTAAAGCACGCTCATAACTAGTGTGACCGGTCCCTGATGCTAAGTGTTAACCCATGACGAGCTGAATATAAGAATATAGATCAAATATGAACACATAATTGAAGGCGAATGTTTCATAAATAAAGAGTAGTTAATTAGGAATTTTCTAAATAATAATTAAGATGAAGAAAGAAATGATCATGAAATGAATTGTGATTTAGAATATGAGCACTTGACTGCTATAGGTTATCAAAAGTCATGTAGTTATATTAAGCTGAACTATCCTCTACTATGCAGATCGCTCTAAATTGATAATTTATAAATAAATTTCTCATTTTATTTAAGAAAGAGCAAGGAATACAGGGAAAGAATCCGCTAAAAAGTTCAATGCAGCTAAAATGTTTGCCATCAGAGTGCTCAAAGCAAAACTCCCTTTTTCACTCATAATTAGTCTATTTTAACATAGCCCACTATGCTTATTAGAAGTTTAAGGATAAGGAACCATAATGGATGTGGGAGACAAGATAAAAACAAATTATATTGTGCTAAATTGTTGCATTTCTACCCTTGAACTTCTTTCCTTATTATTCGAGAGTAATTATTTATTCATGTTCAAATATAAGCTGTTAATTTATGAGCTAATGCCTTCAATCATGTATTTGTATTTTACTTATAAATTAAAATAGATAAATTTATCTTATACTCAATTTAAATTGCTATTCATGTTTTAAAATGGTTATGAATTATATTAAATTATTCCAAAATATTCAATTTATTCATTTGCTAATACATTTTAAATTATTTTAATTTTTATATCCATTATTTCTTTTTTAAAAAATAAAGTGATTAAAAAAGAGAGAACTATTAAAATTTTTAATTAAGATTTAGTTCGACATTTATTGACAACATGACATTAAATTGTTATAATATGGTATCTTCTTTCATTTAATAGATAATAAATATTTGTATGGAAAATGATGGATAATTATTCACACTGTATAGCATTGTTAATATAATGAGGATGGTTTTATTTATAACTGTCACTTTCAGATCTCAATAGGCTTGCTAAAGTGTCGTGGTCCATTTGCTATGACATATTCTTGTTGGTTCTCTTTTTCTCTTCTGTATTTTCTTTTCTTTATTGTACCTTAGTGAGTTGTTACATTTATCTCCCTACCCCTAAACCCGAAATGTCAGAGTAAATTGTTCTGAAACAATTTCATTTAATATACATATCTCAAAAAATAAATTTATAACAAAAATATATTCAATTCAAATTGAGGCTAGATTTGTATATGGATAAAGTTGATAATAAAGTTAAAAATTCAAATTTTTGTACTAAGATTATCTCGGCAACTCAATAGGCAGAGATCATTCAAAACAGAATTGGTCATTAAAATGGCCACTCTTTTCGTCTTTGCCCACTTCTTCGTAAGGGAAGATTCGAGTACAGATGGAGGCCATCCTTGAGCCGTTTATTCAAAGATTCTTCCCTGAATTAGCCTATTCAATTTCATTTGACTTGAGTCTGCGTAAAGCAAGATGCTTTTGAGTTGCAGGAATCAGGGTTTAGAGCTAGTAAGCATACAAAATCTTCACAAATATATGAAAAATTTATAAGTACGTCGCAACATATATTAGTAGGTTATGTGTTTAGCATTAAAGTTTTTCAAATTCTTTTCAAATATTAAAATCTATTAATTTTCATTGATATATTAAATTTATTTAAATTTAATTTTAATAAAATAATCAAGTAAAGAAACAAAAGCAAAAAAAAGTATTGATGTATAATACTGACTAGCAATTGTTAACATATTACCTAATTCTGGAACAGTCTTATTTAAGATATTTGCATGTGGAATGAACAAATTTTAATAGTATTAAATTGTTTATTTATATCGGATAAATATCATTAGATTATCGAGTTAAAGCAAAACAAATAAAGTTAGAGTTCATAAGAGGAGTGATAAATATATTCTTAAATTAGAAAGTTAAAGAAACTTAAGGCGCAAGTAAAGTACGTAAGCTAATGCATGGGCTACGAGAAATAATCTAACATCATCCCAGCCCTAGCATACCTAATTAACACAATCTTCTAAGTGGACCATTTTGCGCAAATGCTTGTGAAACGAAAGGAAAACATAATTGGAAAGAATCAAGCAGCAGAAAAGAACATCCTAACTAACGATATTTCTTATTGTCTTTCTCATCTTACAGGGTAGTGGGTCTAAACATACCACTCTAGTGGACATTCTAACTCGGCTGTTAGAGAAGAAGAGATAACTTTAAATCAATGGCGAAAGAAATTACTAATGAACTCAATAACGATACTTTTATCTAAGCGGGAAAAATTCAAGACTAGAAGTCCAAAGTATCGGTACAAATATTATAGAGTCTCCTATAAAAATGAGCAATGAAGTGTATAATTAAATAGGACTCTATTTAATAGCCCATTAAAACTAAATCGATTTGGAATTAATCAATGAAACACTATTAAGTTTGCTTATTCATTAGATAAACGCCAACTTAGTAGAGAAACATACCTCACAAATACTATTTCGTAATTAACTTTAAAGATAGAGGGAATTAATAATAAATGGAATCCAACAACAAATATATTTACCAACAATAACCAAGAAGCTAAACTAACAACTGAGTCTCACTAAACCAATCACAGATTATAGTAAAGCGACACAGGAAATTAAGGCTATGACAATAGAAAACAAGTAAGCCCAATCCTTAGCAAAAAGGATAAAAAAACAAATACCTAGAAGTGATCTATTTTTTCCAAGAAGAATAGAAAGAGTAAGTTTAAAGCCAACCCTAGAAATTTAAATGGGGATAGAAACTATAAGACCTAGTACACTACCCCTGCACTCAATCAAATGTATCAACGATTTGCTGGAATCCTAAATAACCTATAATAGCGCTAATAGCCCAAAATCTAAGGTTGAAATCTTTGAAACCATTATTAAGTTCACTTCTAAGCACAAAGTAAAAAGTCCCTTAAGAACTGTAAACTTTCTAATCGACTATATCTAAGAAATCACCCAATGTGCACGTGATGAAATCTAAACGAAAAGCATAGAATTATTAGAAACCTATGACCCAGTACTAACCTTAGATTCATTGATGAGATAATTGATAAGAGCAAGGCATTCTGGGGATAATTCAGAAAGATCCTTGCTGCCATAGATGAAACAACAACAAATAAGGTGAGAGAATAGACAGGAAACAAATATAGAGCTTATAGTAACTTCAAATATAACGGAAACAAGTGGATAAGACGATAGTGATGCCCACGACTACGAAAGAGAAGGCCTCTAATAAATTATTATAGTTTTAATTAGTGCCTTTAGGTAAGTCGCAAAGAATTCATAAAAACGCAAGCATAAGGAGTCTAGGACTCCCCCTAAGTTTAACAAATAAAACATTTAAAACATTTAAAACATTAAGTATTTTAAATAAAAGAAGGAACGAGCTACCAACAGATCAGTGCCAAATTCAATAGAACACCGACTCAGTCAGTCTAAGCTTAAATTTCGTTACGTCGCTTTATTCAGTTTACAGTTAAAGATAATTATATACACTTTCTTCATATTTTGAATGATTAATATCATGTCTTGATGTTAGAGGAAATCCCAAGCATATTTTAGAATTTTTTATTACTTTCCAGCGAAGATGAGCCTTTTTTCGGGAGGTATACCTTCCTTATCCTGGACATTTGCCTTTTCGGCTACCCCTTAAAATTTTATAAGTTGTTCTTCTTGTTGTTGTAGTCATTCGGAGTTGATGTAGTCGTTGCAGTAGACGTTTAAATTAAGAGTTTATTTTTCTAAGCGTAGCTTAGTATGAATAGCTGAAAAAGGATGTAAATTAAAAATATTTATAATTAAAAACAATTTATGATAATGTAATCATATTCATCCTATAATAAGAATTTAAAATTTGAGTTGTTCGTTTGATTTTGATTCTATGCAGATACAAAACTAGTATTATTAAAGCTATTCTCAGATTCTAAATTTAATAAATTTGAATTATGTTCAGTAGCCTTTAATGCGTCCTATATATAATGTGAATAAACATTCTTGTTCATTGTAATATGTATAAAATTTATATAGACACTATGATTAATTATTTTTAATTTTATTTACATTCTGTATTTTGAAGTTTAAATTGGTTTGGGCTTAAGGGGACTTTTAAATTCAGATTTTAAAAAATAATTTTCTTTTAAATTTTATTTTAATTTAAATTAAGAATATTTTAGTAAACTATTTTAATTTGAGCTTTCAACTCTAAAATAAATATAAAGAAGGGATGATTATCAGAAGATTAAAAAGGGAAAAGTATATATAATATGCTTAAAGTATTATTTATAGTAAGTTTATTAATTCTATTGGTTCCCGAGTTTATTACTGGGCAATATACTTCAAAAAAATAGTTTCTTCTTCACTTCCACAGGATTCCTCTGGTTTCATATCGCATTCAAGTATGATTGCAACTATAGACAAAATGTCCCACTGCACTGAACCGTTAAGCCAAGTCTCTCTCTACATATAACATCAAGACTTATTTAATGATACTTAAATAGATGTCGGTTCCTTATTGATAAATCTAATATTATATATCCACAATCTTTAAGACAGAGATCTGAATGTGAATTACTTTTACTTATAAAATGAGGCGAGGTTTCAAGATTATGTTCTAGTAGTCTAGGATTTCGCCGAAGTCTCTTTTGAGCTAGATTGAATCAATTAAAGTGTTGATAAATTCTTTATTTATTATGTTATTTTTTTTAATTATTTAAAGTAGTAAAATGATCAATAGATAATATTTTCCACACTGATGAGAGATTATTAATATATTTAGATAATTTTGTTCATGGAGATTCAAAATATGGATAATAAACCATACCTTATTTATTCTTTCTTATCTTATTGTTAGGTTTAGATATTTTAAATAAATTTTACTTACCTGCTCTTTTATTTGTGGAGGTCTCAAGATTTAGTTTTTTGTCACATTCCCTTCTGTCTTCTTCTTTGAGTTCTAATACTCTTCCATATTTTATTCCTAAAAAAAATAATTATTATTTATGTTAATGAGTCACTCTTTATATAGGGAAAATTATCCTGTTCTCGTCTATCGATTAAATCTTATCTATCTTCTCTTATTTATCAGCCAAAAATATATCTCACAATTAAAGTAATAAAATAATTGTGAGATTCAATATGATATTTTATATTCTGAAGTATTTTATTGGGCATTAAGATAGAAAGTGCTTTAAAAATGGAAAAAGAAGCATATTTAATTTTTCTTTGTATAATCTCATATCAAGTAAATTATTTTCAAACAACAGATAAGAGTTTTAAACATAATTTAAAAAATGAACATTATTTACGTAAAATTAAATGAGTCAGAATTTTCTAAAATGTTGATTGGATTAAATTTAAATCTTCATTTTTTCAATACAAGAGTAGGGGTAGTTTTATAATTACCTATTGATTTAAAACTACGGTAAGTAAAGAAGAAAGTTTATAGAGATAAATTTCTCGCGCTATGCAGAAACTCAAAACCTTGTAAGAAAAGGAGTAATTCCAGCCAAGATTGATGGCCCTTTTCTTCAGATTAAGGACGAAGGGAATCAAGTTTGTTAAAAAAGATAATTAAAAGTATCTAGCTGGTGCAACTTAACTTAAAATTTAGTGATAATTTTAATCATTCTAAAATTTAACTTAACAGGATAGGAATATAATTTATTTAAGAGAAGTTACCGATTTATTGAAGAAGTAAATTTATTGAGCAAGGGTATTTTCAATTATTACTTTATCTCACAAATTTAGAATTTAAAACAAATAAAAAAGAGTGAAGACATTAAATTTTAATTTGCTTTTGCAGTTTTAGTACTCTAAGCTCAGAGTTTATAAGCAACACATGCTTTCAGAGAAAGCAATTATAAATCGAGAGTAATTAGAATATTTCTCAACTGAGGTGCTGAAAATAATTAAAGAAGAATCTCATATTACAATTTGATTTACTATTGAAATATCTACTGGTCGAGGGAACCATTTAAACTCTCATGAAGCTGCTACTCCTTATTTATTATTTTAACTTCATCGATTTTAATTAAATTACACAATTATAATTCTTGAAACTACCAAAAAGAATATTTATAAATCGCCTAAATCTGAAAACATTTTGGAAACTTAACATTTATTCATTTTAGAATTATAATTCTGAAAGCGATATCATTTTTCGATTCGAAAGATAGATTTAAAATACATCATTATAAAGATTGATAAATCCCCCCCACTATTTTGAGAGTTATATTAATATGCCCATTTTTCATTTTATATTTATTGTTCATATTTTTTTTAATTAAGCTACAATTAATATATAGGAATCAAGGAATCTAAATTGTATCAAATATAAATTATTTTAGTCCAAGAGAAATGAATTTATATAATAAAATTTAAAAAGAATAAGTTGTGATTGTGATTTCGCCTTTTTTTCTCAGAGCTCCCTTAATTAAATTATTACTTTTGAACTCTTTTCCAGCTGCTTCATCTCATTAGCACAATTATTTGTAACAAACTAAATTGTAACACATAAAATTCTACTCATTGAGGTAAGAGACTCAGGATACCTAGGTTAAATAGTCTGCGTTCTTGAGTGAGCTTGTTCCTTAACTAGAACTACCCTGGGGTCAAATAGCAATACTATATATTAAAGTAGGGCAAGGAATAGGTTTGGGGAAATAAAGTTTTGTAAACGTTTACAGCGAAACTAAGCATATTATTGATACTACATCCTCAACTTATTTATTGGTTACCAATCCAAATGAATTATAATTTCATCTGTAGTTAGAAATTATCTAATAGAAATAAAGAATGGAAATAATAAACTTAGTAAAAGTTAAATTAAGATTTTTCATTTTTAAATTTGCCTCACATAGATTTCATTCTATGAGTTTCATTTCTCAAGTCGTATCATTCTGAGAATTTGATTTCTGATTCCACATCAAGCTTTTATAAAAATTAAATGCTTGAGGGCTACCCTTACAAGGCAGCAGTAAACTTAAAAAAACTTAAAAAATTCAATTATAGGTTGAATATGAATACATGATCGAGGGTAAGAAAAACCCAATGAAGATAGAGTTGTTGAACAAAGTGCTGTATATTAAATTAGAGATAGTTTAAAAGCATTATGAATTTAAATTTAATGAGGGAGTCGGCTCCTACCAAATCAGTGTCAACACCGCCTCGGTCTGAGTTATAGCTTTTGTTTCCGCGCTTTGAGCAGTTGACTGTTTAGGGTGAGTGTAGACTCCTTCTGGATGTTGTAATCGCAGATGGTTCTGCTTGTCCTTGTTGAAGATCTTGTTCACAAGTACGCAAATGGAAGCATACTTTAGATGAGTCTCTGTTGATCGGGAGGGATGCCTTCCTTGTTCTAGGCGGTTGCCTCCTTCATGGTCACAATTAAGTTGTCGAAGTTGAGCTTGTTGTGTTGATGTATTAAATGATGTAGTTGTTGTTGAAGTTGTTGCAGTAGACATTTCAATAAAGATTTTATTAAATTTAAAGCTTAATATATTATGAATCACACAACAAGGACTCAATCAGTATGTACTTCTAAGTTATACCAACCCTCGATCATGCATTCATATTCAACCTATAATATAGAATAATTACTATTGTTGTTGAGTATAAAATTAAATTGAGGATTTGTTAAAATAATAAAATAGGATTTACTATTCATCACATTTAAAAATGATTTTCACTGATCTGCAGTTTTTTTATTATAGCCAATCAAATATTAATTTTAAATTCTTTTTTAACTATCATGACAGGACATCAGTATCATGATATTCTTAATGGTCTAAATTATAATTGGTGATCTCTGGAGATTGTGCTGCTTATAGCTCTGAATTGATTGCATAAAAGTTGCAAGAATGTGTTAACATTTTAAGTTGATTATATGGAGTGTTAATTATTCAAATTTGAGATACTTCAGCAGTCTCGACAAGAATCCATATAATTTAAACTATTTATTAATTTTTTCTAATATATTTACGGCTATAATACTTTTAAAAGATTTAGAAGGTCTTGATTTTCCACTATTTTCATTTTGAATGTGCTATTCTTATATTTTATTAAGTTTATCGTCTAAATTATTTCCAGTCTCATCTGTCATCTCAGTGTCGCCTTACTTGTATAATTATATCTGTGAAAGCTCAACGATTTCTAAAAATATATTTATTATATTAATTTATGGGCAATTATAATATATCATCAAATAAAATTATAGTTAAACTTTTAGAAAATCGAACTATCTTAACAAAAATCTAAAACAATATTAAAATTTACACAAATGTGAAGAATTTAATGCTTTAAAAGCCTTTTTTAGAGTTCCTAGCTTCAATAAAATAGAGATGTGTGTGAAAGTAAAACAGTTTTAGATATTTGTTTCTTTTAGCGATTCTTATATAAGAAATTATAATAATTATTTATTGTAATCAATAAAGCT
Organism: Tetmemena sp. SeJ-2015; assembly: GCA_027382625.1. Taxonomy (NCBI): domain Eukaryota; phylum Ciliophora; class Spirotrichea; order Sporadotrichida; family Oxytrichidae; genus Tetmemena; species Tetmemena sp. SeJ-2015. The sequence continues at coordinate 66,063 of JAJKFJ010022160.1, read as the reverse complement.
CCAAACTGAGGATGATATCTCAAATTTTAACTTTTTCCAGCAATTTAATAGATTCTTTCATAATTAAAAAGTTTAAATTATTTTTTAGCAATTAAAAAATGGACTTGCACTCTCACAAAGTATCAGTATTTAATAATATGACTCATATTAAATAAAATATATTTAGGTTTTTATTTGAAAATAATTTAAATTATAATTTGATTTGCGCCTTCTTTCTCTAAACTGATTATATTGCTTTAGTTTGAATAAAATAAATTAGAATCGTAGGCGAGTTCGATATCTGTTATTCATCTCTTTATTGCTAACTATGGTAATTTTAAATAGCTTGGTCTACAATTTTGCTTCTTTATGATTCTTATTTGTATTGCTATCCCATATGAGCAAGGTCCTTGTTTGTTTAATCTTTCTTAGCAGGTTAGACTGATTTTGCTTCTAATTCTGATGTTAATAAACCACCTTTATCATCTTAGATTGAAGTATTAAATTAATTAAGATTTCAAAAATTATATAGCAAGCTAGATAAGCAAATCAATTAAAAATTACTATTATCAAAAAATGATAAAGTGGGTAAAATAAATTTTAGAAATTAAGACCAATAATTTTATATTATATAATTTTTGGGTCCTATCAAACCTGATAGTTGAAATTTAGACGATTTAAATAATTTAAAAAATATTATAAAATCTTTTTAGTCAAATTTAAATTAAAATAAAGTTATTAAATAATATAGGGCAAATTTAGGCTGATGCTTATCATATAGCAAGATCTACAATATTCGCCACAGATAGAGGCTATAAGTTAAATCAGCCCTCACTATTTTTAAATTGCAGTTATTTGACGTCGTCCTCTAATTTATTTACTTAAGAAGAATATAGCAAGTTAAGTTCAAAGTCAAGATAATTTCATCTATGGCAGTATTTTGTTTCTTACTCTGACTTAAACAAAGAGAAGGTCTCACTAATTCTATTTTATAAAGATAGCATGCTTTATTTACGATTTTGATAATAGCATTTAAACTTCTTGGAAATTAATTGCTGAACTACTCCCACCTATTTTTGATAATCATTTCTTAGTCTCACTATTTTGAAGAAGAATATATAGGAAATCAAATGTGACTCAGTCATTAAAAGGAGATGGGGTCCCAAAAACATGAAAGTATTCATCAAAATTAGACTTAATAACAAAAAATAGAACATTTTTGAAAAAAATTAAAATCATGAAATTTAACCCTCAAGGAAATTTCGAAGGCCAAAAACTCTTAATTTTTAGGCATTTTTGGCCCATTTCGCCCTATATCGACGATTTTGGGGCTATTTTGACAATAAAAAGGGGGGGAGGTGCACTTCCGTCCCCCCCCCAAAATTACTATTATCAAAAAATGATAAAGTGGGTAAAAATAAATTTTAGAAATTAAGACCAATTATTTTATATTATATAATTTTTGTACATATCAAACAACAGATAGTATGAAATTTAGACGAGTTTAGAATAAAATTATAAATTAAAGTATTATAAAATACTATTTTTTGCTCAAATTACTATGTTTTATATCATCTATAAAAAATTAATTTAAGTCATAATATATAATAAATTCCAAAAATAAAATGTTAAAACATTTATATTTACTCTTTAAATAACTTTTATTTTTAGGATTTAAAAAATACAAAATGAGAAGAAAAACTTCAAAACATTTAATTTCTATATTAAAATTGATTAAGATGATAAAAATTATTCCTTCTTATTTTATACTGAAAATATATTTTATTTAATATAATTTTACCTTTTAAATTAAAAAATATAAATTTTTAAAATAATAAATTTAATATCATTATTATTATAGTTTTGTATTTATTAAATGAAATTGAATACACTATTTATCAATTTCTTTATGAATAATAAAAATAAATATTTATTTTTTAGAAATATAAATGTAATAAAATTTATTTATAAATTAGCTAATAAAACAAATCAATTTTAAGTTAACGATTATTATAAGGTTTCTTATAATGTAAAAATTAATAATCTTTAAATGATTCAGTTAATAAAAATACATCGAACAAACAATCATTATAAATTTGTAATTAAATTATTTTGAGTATTAAATTTGTATTTGAATTTATTTTGCTAGAGAGTCTCTGCCATTCAGACTATATATTTTTAAAAAACATCGTTGGGAACATTTTAAATATTTTATGGACAATAGATTATGAAAGGTCAGAGAGTTTATTCACCTGAATGTAGTATCGATATTCTAATTCCTATGATGATTTTATTCATTCCTCAGCTGAATGATTGAAATTAATAATTTTTATCCCTTTAAACATTTACTCTAAGCAGATGGTTGTGGTTTCACCAATTAAGAGCATATTTTTATTTGAATTCTAAGGAATTATTAATTGATTCCTGTAATTTGCAAAAAAAGCCTAAGTAAAGCATGAAGCATTTATTTTATTTGCCTCTGCTTGTGCAGTAGTTTAGGGCAATTTGAAATTATTGACTCTATGAATTTTATACACTGTTACTCTATTATTTCAATTATTCTTATTAAATTTTCTAGAAAGATTTATAAAAAGATAGATAAAACAAAATTAATGACTTAAAAGATTATAAATATCTATTCTAAATAATTATAGCTAAGAATTTATTGAGTAATTTAATTAAGATATAAATCAAATATAATTTAACAGTCTGGAGTTGAATTATATTAACACGATTCGATTCTTCTTAAATTTTTATCAAATTTATATTCTTGCAAATTTGATTTGGATGGCTCAATATAATAAGAGACAAAATTTTTTATTAAGTTAATATTGATAATTCAAAAAGTTTTGCTCCTCATATATATTTTTAATCAACCCCCAATATCAATTGAATTCCCAACTATAAATAATAACAATATCTATAAATAATACTAGTAGAAAAGCATAATTATTTTAAAATAGATTAATATAAAAAAGAAGGATGTTTTAAACTACAATAAAAAATGAGATCTCACTGAAAAACTACAAATTACTTGTCTTGATTTTTGCAGCAATTTAATCTTTAAATAATTTCAAGATTGGGAGAAGCTATTGTAACAAATTTATGCGTTGGTGGAGCCTCTTTCCCTTACGAATTTAGAGCAACAGAAACATCATACATGGAAATACAGCAAGCTGCTTCTATCTTTTAAATTAAAGTTTTTCTTACATAAACAATGACGTAATAATTGCAGGCAAATACTATGATACCTAAAATTCAAGTTACCCCTAAATTCTCGTCCTTATGTTTTATTTAAAAACTAAATTTACAACTTATATAAATGTACTATGATAGTATTATTTGTTCAGCCTCGATTTTGTAAAAAGGTTTTGAGTTTCCTACCTTAAAAACTGGAGGAAGAAGGACTAACTACTAGTCTGCCATAATCAATATTGGTATTGCAAGCGCTCTCTGAAGTCTAAAGTAATGCTAAAACACTTATATAAAAACTGTGATTTTACTTAATTAAAAGTAATTATAGGGCATTTTCACCTTTAGTCAGATAACTGTTAGTAAATAAATCTCCAGGGATGGTGTTAGGACTAAAAGCTCAGTTTAGAGACTATTGAAATTGAGATTCTATAATTAAAAATGGAGGTTAGCAGTACTATACCGTAGGTAGAATTTAATTTAAAGAAAAAATATAATTTTAATATCTGAAGCGAGGACTTTGTAGAATTCCTACAAAAGATTTACAGATTTGAATGTAATTTATCGCGTAGACTAGCTTCCTCTTTATTTCATCCTCATAGATGGCTAGTAAATTATCAGTCATTTTATGCTTTCAATATTATTTATTGAAAATATTTATTTGGCGAGGTTCGAGGGCCAGACGACAGTACCTTAATACATTTTTATTTATTTATATGAAAATATAAGTTAAATAAGATTAGGTGTTCGAGAAATGCATAATGCTTAAAATTTAACTGAAGAAAATTACAGTCTAGAATATAAATGAACAATATAATTAATATCAATAATAAATAAATGGAGAACGACATAAAGCATTTATACAAATCATTTTGTCAAGAAAATTCCCATTTCAGCAGTATTGTCAAGCTATCTTCATAAAAACTAAGATATCAGCCCCAAAAAAGTTAAATATATTTCTCCTTCTATCATAAAGTGTTTTAGCCATCTAAAAGTTATTCTAGATAACTCTAGTAATTATGAATTTGCAACATTTGTCATGGAAATAAAGAGTATGAAGTTTTAAACTAGTCACTATATCCATACTTCTAACTCACTTTCTAATTAAAACTTGTTTTTTCATTTATTATCTGACTTTTAATTGGGAAGAAAAAAAATATGTCTTTTACCTTATATTCACAAGTATCTGCATTAATCGATTACCTATTAATATTTGACTTATAGTACCCTCTTCTTTCGTATCAATCGATAACAAGTTCTCCTCTTTAGTAAACTAAAGAATCAAATCTCATATAAATATTATTTGCTTAATATCCCAATTATATAAATTGTAAAATATATTAAGCTTTAAACATTTTTCTTCTCAAATAAACTGAAAATTAATTTTCCCCATTCTTCAATTTTAAATTAGAATGCTCTACACAACCACTTCTTAGGAGATAGCTATCTTTGGATTTAAAAATAAATAATTAATTAAATTAGTTATATGATATCAAGTCAGTGACCAAAATGCCTACTATCTCTCTTTCGACTCAACACTAATATTAGTAGCGCAGTAAGAATTCGCTCCCTTGGATTCTTCTCCTTCATATCATTAAAATAATTTATAAAAATCTCCTATTAAACGAACAAATAATTACAATACTTGGCTTTAAAATATTTTGATATTCTCTATTATTTTATTTTTGTAAATATAGCTTTTCTAGATATTCTAAATGCAAATTTAATTTAAGAGTATTTAAAATACAAGCAATTTTATAATATTATTTTCGCTTTTCTGAATAAGAAAAATAATGGGCGGCTTTAAATAATGTATTAAGTGCTTTCCTCGACAATTAACAAGATATTCATCAAATTATAAAATTAACTAAAGTGTATAATGAGAGAATTTAGTTTTTTACAAAATAACTTCTGAAATAAATTTCGAAATCAAATCTCAAAATGGCAATATAATTAATTTCTTTCATAATAATTAAAATCATGCGAGTCAAACACCAAAATAATCAAAAATAATAACTACAAATTTGATCTAGTATAGATTTAGTCACCCATTTCAGTAGTTATAACCTCATAATCAACTCCATCGCAAAAATGATGAGAGTACCACACTATAGTCTCGCATTAGATAGTTATAGATGTTACTCATTGCACTTCTAAGTTTCAAGATGTTAGAACTAAAAATTTAGATTAATATTATATTAAAATAGATTTAAATAGAGTTTAAGTTAAAATAATAAGTTGAGGATTGAAACATGGAGGTATTTGAAAAGGCTCAATCCATGCACTTGTTCTTTGTTCATACCCAATAAATTAAATATGAATTTTTGCTACTAAAAATGTAACTCATCTAATTATCAAGATTTTTGTCGTGAGCTCTCATTTTCTTTTCTTGCATTACAACTTTACTCGCTTTCACTCTAGAGTAAGTGATCCTAAACATAAATTGTAAGGATAAGAAGTTCTTAAATTTGTGTGATATATCGAATGATGTATCACACCTCAATTTTCTCAGATTAGGATGATTTTATTATAATTATATTTCATTATATTTCCAATAAATTCTCAACTAAAATAAAAATTATAAATTAATGACCTCTCTCATTTTACTTCTTTTATTATAGTAATTTGGTATTATAATAATTTTCTTATTAACTATAATTTGTATGATATTTTTCATAATGACTCGAGATAACGGAATTACTGCTAACTATCTTCTTTTTTATTTTTGTATCGTTACTAGGAGGATTTATTTTAGAACAACTATCCTAATCTAGAGTAAAATAATAATTTATTTATTAAGTCAAATTTTAATATTCCTTCTAAAATCAATTACAAAATTAATGTTTATGATGATCAATTCACACATTTAAAATCTTTCTCATCATATAAAAAATATCACGGTTATACAATTGCAAAATTATTTTAAAGGGAAATAATTATTTGATATTAACTGCAGATAAATTTATTTTATTGTAATTAGATAAATAAATTATAATTTTAAAGAGACTAGATTTCTCGCTTCCCTTGTTTCTTAAAATATTTATTTCTACTGAGAGCTTAATTGGATGTATTTAGCAAACTAAGGCGGATTCTTCCACGAATGCATTCAATTCAGGAATCTATATCTTCAATCCAACCGGGTCAAACTCCAAAAATAATGAAATAAAATTATTAAAAAAATTCAAAATAAAATTTATATGGAGAAAAAATTAAGTTAAAAAAAAATTAATTAATTTTATCCGAGCCAAAAAGTTTAGAAGCATTTTTTTATTTGGTACATTTTAAAGATACCATTTATCCTAGATAATTTTTAATGACTAGAAATATGTATTCCTCAAATATTTTAAATATCAAGAGCCTAAACATATATAATTTGAGCCTTAAAAATTCTTGAAAAATCTAATAATTGGAATTTTGTATTAGGTTTGCTAGTTAATGCTATTATACCATATTGCTCTCAATAATTATTATTATTTTATTCTAAAAATCAGCTCAAATCCATTCAGCTTAAAAAAAACAGACTAAGAGCTTCTTAGCATTTTTGTAATAGAGTTAAGATTAATTAACAATTAAAATCTGACTAGAAATATTAAAGAAAAGCACTATAATACTTTTGTTTTAGAATAATAGTATAAAAATTCTGTCTTCAATATAGCACTTAATGAAGATTGAATCAATATCGAATAAGTTTGAGAAATTCTCCTTATATTTTAGTTAATTTCAGGCTATATTTGTAGCTCTAAGAAAATTCTATAAATGAACTTATTTACATTTTAAGACTTTCAACAAAGATACAATCTTTGTGGATAAGCAAATATTTGCACTTGATTTTATGCTTCCAAAATCGCCTTTCTCTGTATGTAAAACAATAGAAGAATGAACATAATGTTAAGAATTAAATTTATTGGCTTAGAGTATTAAAGAAATTGGCAAATATTGATTCTAATAAAATAATTTTTTACTCAGTAATACATTACAATGAAAATGTAGTCGACCTTAGCTATAAAATATATATATTTAAGTTAATAAATTGCTCAGAGGGTCTGCCTTGACTTAGATGTTGCTGAACACTCAACTACTTTTACAGCAACAAATTTTAATTTAAACGATGATATTTGCCACCTTCACAACCTCTTAATCAGATTTTAAGATTCTTTTGTGGTCCTTGGAGATAAACTTAAAATTATTCAATTATCATTAAGCATAGAAAATTGTGAAGACTCTTAACGATAAGTAATATATTTTAAATTCTTTAAACAAAATTGTTTAAAGTTTAAGCTTGGCTGATAATTCAGCAAATGTCAATAAATTTTCATGTAAGATCAGAATTCATAAACATATTGGATTTTAAATAACTTGCTAATCTATTTATAGACATGGATTACGGTTTATCACAAAAATATATGATCTCAATTACAAAAAAAGTATTAATTTAAAATTTAAATTTAAAAGATAATTTATTCTCAAGATTAAATTGAAACTTTTAGAATTTCTAATTTAGTAGAGCTCATAAATAAAAAAATAATTATGATTAAGAAATATGATTGTTGAGATATTTTCAATTATCTTATTATTTTTTTAATAATAAAAAGAGAAATTAAGTTATACCGTGTTTAAACAAAAATTATCATTAGTTAAAAAGCAACATCATTATAAATATTTTCATAATCTTTAATAATTTATTTATTTGTTAGAAAGTAAGATAAATTAGAATTATTAATTGATCTTCAATAATTGACTATAGAATGATTTTATGTGATACAATATAAAGTAATCTCGGAAACAATAAAATATATTTTTTGATATAATTATTACTCTTTTTATTTTTAAGATATAGAATTAATTAAATTATATTATTAGTATTTGTATTTGGTTTTCCAACAATTCCATTTTTATCTGATTCAGTATTTGGACGAGTAACTTCTTATGGTTGGATTATATTCATAAACAATAACTAAAACTCGACTCAATATAGTTTCGTAGCAGTTGACAGTCAAGCTAATTGCTAAAAAACTGAAAGTCCTATAGTAGCAAGCTTAACTCCAAATACTGATAGCATTATAAAATTAAAAATAAAATTAAGCTTCTTTAATAAATTCAATTTCATAATATAACATTTCAGGGACCTTCAGAGAATTATGCTAATCCATATATCTTATTCAATTTTTACTTTTACAATCATCTTTAAAAATGTTTTAGACACCTAATGTAGTGATCACACCCATGCCAGTAGATATTTTTAATCATTTTAATTCTAAAATGAAGATGAAAGCAAACATAAAAATATTAATTTTATCCTTTTTAAATTGAATGGGAAAATAAAATTAAAACTATTTATTAAAGTCAATTAATTTAAATGAAAAATAAGGATGGGAAAAAAGTAATACTTTGTTAGAGTGTTAAATAGTGAAACCATTATACCTAAGAATCTAAAAGAAAATCGATGACACTCAGAAGAAATATAATGCTCAGAGGAAGGAGTGAAGCTAGAGATAGAAGTTGAAGTGATATATATTAACTCCTCATATATTTAAAATTTCTTAATTTTTAATGGCAGTTGACTTCTTTCCATCTCCACATATTTCAATGCAAGTGTCTTTAGGTGCTGGTTCAACTATTTCTCGAAAGCATGAGTGAAAGTAGGGTGTCTGCTTGGCTCGTCCCCACTCAAGTGGAACTCTGCTATTTCAGTTGCTTGATTGAAGTTGAAATGTTCTTGAACACTTTTAACACTTGCTCTTTGACTGAGCTCTTCAAAGTTATTTAGTACTCCACATACTCTCCGATATCCTTTTCATTGAACAGAGTGGAAAAGTTCCTTTTCCTTTCACTTGAGTGGGGACGAGCCAAGCAGACACCCTACTTTCACTCATGCTTTCGAGAAATGGGAAACCAGCACCTAAAGACACTTGCATTGAAATATGTGGAGATGGAAAGAAGTCAACTGCCATTAAAAATTAAGAAATTTTAAATATATGAGGAGTTAATATATATCACTTCAACTTCTATCTCTAGCTTCACTCCTTCCTCTGAGCATTATATTTCTTCTGAGTGTCATCGATTTTCTTTTAGATTCTTAGGTATATTAAAATAGGGAAGTAGGTGATGATATCATAATATTTTTTATTTATAATTTCTCCTTTTATTAAGATTAACAATTTGTTATGAGTTTTTCTTTAAAATTAGTATATAATGCAAGAGCTCAGAGAGATAAAATCTCTCGAGAAAGAGCCATAAAAAATTATAAATTAAATTTATAAAAATCTAGCGTTTGAAATTATGACGTTTATGACTTCTTAATATATCGGGGTTTCAAGATTAATCTTAATTTCTTTAAATAAAAATTAAAATCATAGTATATTATTGAAAGATATTGCAATTTCAGATTTCACAGTTTACTATACATAATCAATGAGTGACTCTCAATACAATTTTAATAAGATAAAATTGATGAGTATTTATTTGAATCTCAAAAGCTCTACTCTCTCTGTCAAAATAATAATCCTTACTAATTAGAGCCTGAAAATAAAATTATTTTGTTTATAAAATCTTTATTTTATAATAAAGGACAGCTTTTATGTTTTTCTTTTACCAAATGGTTTTTTTACAAATTGCTCAGTAAATTAGAGATGCATAATAGAATATAAAGGCATCACTCTCTCCCCTTAATGTTTGATGGATAGCAAATATCTTCAGATAACACTTACAAATGTTTAAAAGGAAGAGAATTTACAAATTTAAACAGATTATATAAAATTCATAAATTAATAAATTAAAATAAAAAATAAATTCTTAAAATAATTTAATAAATTTATAAGGTTAAGTTTAAAATTATATATTGAATGGAGTTTATGTTGATATAAACCCATTATTAGATGGATAGAATTTAAATACAATGATTGGCTAAAATTATAAGTAGGAGGTTGCAACATAACTATAGTTAAGTTATAAGTTTCACTCTAGAACTGCAACTTGTTTAATGGTATTCACAAATTTATCTGGTCTTCTTTAATTATATTCATAATAATGCTAAATAGTGAAATATGTTGGTCTCACTCTTCATCTCCCTCTTTTATTTAGTTTGTGCTGCTTTTTACTCAAATCTTAGCTCTCATAAATTTCTAAGCTTAAAAATTGATGCTATTTTGAAAGGAGCAATAATTATTTAAATAAGAAGGACTTGAACTGCCACCTCTTGAATAAATTTTATTTAATTATAAATTATCTTTTTATTAAATTCTGTGTTATAGATTACTAGAGTAACATCAATTTATTGGTAGGAAACTTATTTAAATTGTTTAAACCTCGATGCTTTTGACTTAGAAATTGATTTTACGTTTACACCCGATTAAATCGTATTTGTTAAAGCAAATATTGAAGTTACTTTAACATACAACTCCTAGACCAAAGAAAAATTAAGATACATTCTTTTATTCATTAAGCAACTTGGACTGATGCTAAGAATTTTTATGTGACTTGCCCAGATTTGTAATTTAGTTAAGATGCTTATCCCAAGTATAGCTATGTTATAGGAAGGCAAGCCATCTCTATTCCAAAAATAACTCTTGATTCATCATCTATACCAATCGGCTGCTTAGAAATTAATCAATTCAAACATGCAGAAGTTTTATTTTAAATGGTAACCGATGAAGTAGTAATTGAAAATTAGTTAAATTCAGTAGATTAATTTTACACAACTACTGATTAAGACATCATTATTTATTCACAAAACGAAAACTTGGTTGGGACTTACATTTTGGATCATAAATTTTAAGGGTCATACAATGATATTGTAGATGGTAAACTATTTTATTTTATTTTCATAATCAATTTACAAGGTTGAAGATTTACCCTGAAAGTTAAATTTATTTATATTGAATTAGTTTTTCATATTGTCGTTTAGATTTCAAAATATGAATTCTCTCTTACAAAGTCTAACTCTGCTCCCTATTTCATAAATGCACTTCCTTAAATTATGACTTAAATTAAGCTTTCTTTTAAAATTATTGAAGCTGAACTTAATCTTGAAACAAGATAAGCTCTTCCCTTAATATTTGACGCAGAAGGAGACTTAACCTTAGTAACAATATCTCAATCATCACCAGCCAGTGTCTTCACAGAACTTTTTAAATAAAAAATAATTTAAATACAAAATTATAATTTTAGACTTGAAAACTCAACTCTTATTTTCAAACCTAAAGAAGTCTCACTCATAGGAACTCACAAGCTCATTATCATAATAACAGATTTAAACTCTTAACCTCTCTCAAGCATATATCAAACTCTTATTAAAGTTAGTGGATTTAGTACTGAACCAGACTAATTATTTTTAGCATTAAATAATCCTTGGAGGAGGAGTTCTCATTAGCATATCAACAGGCTGAATCTAAGTCAAAATTCATTTAAAATTAATATTTTTTCTTCATTAATGCTTATGCTACTAAGATCTCATCCAACGGAGAAATAAAATTAATCTTTGATTAGGAAATATTTTGGCCCACTAATATCTCGATTCTAATGGATAAAAACTTATTTTTTAACTACTTGAGCTTTGAACTAATATAGGTTGCATAAAAATTTCAATAAAAATTTAGCTCATAAGTTTCAAATAAATAAACTCCGCCATATTTTCTTATAGGAAAAGTTAATCGTTCAATAAATACCCAAAAATATAATTTAATGTTTTTCTCTCAATTTTTAAAAAATACCCTTTCGCAATTAAAAATAATAGCTAATTGTTACCTAAAATAAAGATAAAAATCTTGTTTAATCTTGGAACATAACCAGCAATACGAATAATAAAAATTAAATGCTTTATTTTTATAATTATACTGCATCTACTTTGAGCATCTAATTAAATTTCGAGGATTGTCAATAAATTTCACGGGGCTTTTCATTGGATTCATTACGAATCAAATTCTTAGAGCCGTTGGCTTTTCGAATTTATTTGTTTTAACTTGAGACGCCTCCTATTTCGTTAGCTCCAAACTGCAAATATTAAAAAGTGTGCCACCTCAACTTGAACCAGGATCTGTTTAAAAAATTCAAATATTTTAGGCGCGGTAATTGGAAAAGTGGCAACCTCCTCTTCCACAGTCTCAATTGGCATTGCTTTTGCTAATATTGCAGTTTACCTTATTCTAGGAGTAACTATGAAATATCTGTGGAATCTTTTTCTCTCACTTCAGATTGTTGTCAATTTACAACTCTTAAATTTACCACTGCCTGCAGTTGTCACTGAATTTCTGTAACAACTGTAAAATATAATTAAAATTAACACACAATAATTATTTTTTAATTTGTAAGATCTATCCAACATGAATATACTTCCTTAAGAATGGACGAACTTAGCGATAGCTAAGACGAAACAGATGCTTGGAATTTAAGAAAGCGTTTCATCAAATGATGTCCTAAGCTCTTATCAGTACAAAATAGGTCTAATTGATATCTTTCAAAATTTTTCAGCAATCCTATTTTTCAAATCTTAACTTAATAAGCTTAGATGGAACTTTCAATATCCGATCAGTCTTCTGGATTCTAGTGTTCATTCTAATTTCCTTATTGATAAAACCAAAAATAATTTAGATCATAGCTTCTACCTTTGTAGCTATAAGACTTCTCTATAGGCTTAAGATGTATATTTCTTCGATAGATTAATTTGTTAGTGTGGTAAAGCTCCTTTGAATATTTTATTATTCCTGAAACTAGTAAGAGATAAACTAATGTTTAATTCGACGATAAGAAGCCTCATCAAAGGCTATGTTGGATTCACGCTTCTCTTAAGTAATACTATATATTTATGAATTTTCTCGCTATGAATGCCTTGATCCAAGTATGTGTATAATAATCATAAGACTAATTCTCTTTTAGACAAGTCCAGCATTAAAATTAAATTTGGGTCAGTTGCCATAACTTTTCTGTCTTTGGGGCCATTTCTTATAATTTTCTATCTCAACAAGCAAAGAAATCAGCTTTTGAATTCTGAAATGAAGGCTAAGTTTGGTAGTGTGTATGAAAATTACAGAATAAATTCCTTTGCTTTCTTTTTGGCATTTATCTATCGACGAGTGGCTTTTGGAGTGATATTGCTCACTCTTATGGATTATTCAGCTCTTCAATATCTATTGATTCTTTGCACCTCACTCATTTTATATTTTCGTGTCGCTTTTATTAATATACAGGCCTTACAAGAATACACTAGAATATTTTATTGATGTCGCAAACTAGCTTTTGATAAAGTTTTTAGTTTACATATATTTTTCGCTTGATTAAATTTATTGATCTTGGGCATAGTGATAACATTTTCAGGATTCATTGATGTAAATATCGCCTATGATGATAGTCTATTTATTGATTTATTTTTGTCAAACTCTGGGCTTGGTCATAATAGTTTTAACTTTTTTGCTTTTCCTAGTAAATTGGGCTATGGTAGTAATCTAAATAGCAAAGATTTTGATTGAATTTATTTGCAAAATCCTTAAAAAGAGAGAGTCAGGGCAACTATATTTAGAGTATTTGATAATTAAACTGCTAAAGAATGAGATTGAGAATATTAATATAGTGCTAAAGGACTTGAATATATAAATAGAAGGAGACCTACGAACCTTTAACGAAAAGACAGCAAAGCATACTTTTGAACCTCTGGGAGTAAATTTGGATGCTACCCTGACCTAAGATGGAGATTCAATACTATTTGCTGCCACTTAAGAAGATGAACATAAAAGGAGCAAGATTAACGCAAAAATACATCATAAAAATTTAGCAAAGTCTAACTCTTAAAAAGCTAAAATACTATCTCATAAAGGCACACTAAAAACTAAAATTAATACTCATAAGCATAAAGTAGTGTTCAAATAAAAAAACTAAAAGTCTAAAGTAAAGTAAAGTAAAGTAAAATTTTAGGAATATAATTAATAATCAATTTCTTAAAACAGCACTTATCGTACTGAATTAGAAAATCAGTTATTATCCTATGTAAACTAAAATTCTAAATTACTAGAAAGAGATAAGAAGAGCTAAAATGTCTATTCAACAATAAATCAAAGTTCTTTCTCAACCTTAGAGAATAAAACAATTGAATCAACACCTTAATAAAGCAGTCTTTAAAAGCTAACTGCTATTTAAGAATCGAGTTTAATAAAAGAAGGACCTTTGAAGTAAGCGATCTATGATTATAATTTCCCAATAACTTAGAAAAAACTGATGCTTTTGAGTGAATTAAAAATCCATGATTCCGGCTTAGTTGATAATCCACCATTGGGAGCATACGCAGAAACCCTCCCTCCTCGAATTCATTTCATAAACAGCAGTAAAAATAGCAAGGAAAAATAAAAGTTTAATAGTTTAATCCTATAATCTCAATAGCATAGTAAATAGATTCTGCATTAGGACACTTCTACTAAAATCCAAGATCTAAATGTTATTTCTGGATAAGGGAATTCAAACTTACTAAGAGGTTATTTATAAAGGCCTGTTTTTGAAGCTCTTTCATAAGGGTAAGTAAAAATAAAAACTTTATTTTATAAAAGATAATAATTAGAACTCTGATATGAATTTGCATTAAATTGTATATTAAAATATATATTTTAAAGTAGTGGTTGATAAGATGACTTATATGGAGTCTGCATAAATGAATACAGAGGTAAGAGTGCCAATCTTAAACGATAAAGTCTAATAGTTGGGCTTTTTAAATTCTCAAGTTTAAATAGAAATATTAGCAAAGATTAAATATGATTCTAAGAGTATTTTTTCTATAAAAAAAAATTCTCCAAATTTTAAAAGTTAAAGACTAGAAGAGTAATCAAGATTAATACACAAATGATACCACACATTCGGAGGTTCAAAAGGATAGCAAAAACTAAAGAATCAGTTTGATAGATCAAAACTTCTGACAGAAGACCAAAATATTTAATGTATAAAATTAATATTTCAAATCTTTAATTACAATATTAACACTCTAAAATAAATTAATATTTTAAATATCAATTTTTTTAATTTTCGATTCAAATTTAATATCCTTATGAACTACAGATACTCATTCATGCTAGGAATATAATGAGCAGAGTATAAATAAAAAATGATAAATATATAAGCCCTAAAACTCTAGCTTTATCTTTAAAATATTAAACCCCAACTTTGATTAGAAAGAATTGAATATTTTCTCTATACGCTCTAAATTTCTGATTTAGGTTTTAATAACCTAATTACAATATGATAAAAATCTCTACGCTCCAATTTATTACATAATTTACTTATTTTTTTATTACAAAATTACCTTCATACATTGACTGTCTTATGGTAAATAGGGAAAAATTAAAATACAAAATCTATCAAATGCAAGATTAGCAAAAAACACGACTAAACAGGTTCTTTTTAATAAAATCTTTAAAGAGAAGTTCTTAAATTACTAAATACAAAATAAATAAATAGACAATTAACAAATAAAGTATGGATTCTTTAACAACTCAAAAAGCTAATTCAGTACAACATATCAAGGCCAAAGTCTTACTCTGGGCAATTATAAATTAAATAGTTTCAAGATTCACAATGGCGCTTAATCTTGATTACTGTGGTGGGCCTGCCTCCTTTCCTTATGAGTTTCGACTAACTTAGTCAACCTATTACGAAATACATCAGGCAGCTGCTTATAAATTTATATTCTTATGTTAACAATGACGCAATAATTGCAGGGAAATACTATGGCAGTGAATCAAGTCCTCTAGTCCTTATGTTTATTTTCCGAAGATATTAAAAAATATATGTACTACGACGATCACTCTGGAAGAATTAAAAATAAATACATCCACTTATAAAATTATTGGAGAATTTTATGGGCATAGAGTTTTCAAGGCTCACTCAAAAGCTTCACAGACTTGTATGTATACTCAGACAGCTAACTTTCTCTTTTCTATATCCTCATAGATGGATAGTAAAAATTAAATTTATTTTTAATAAACTCTTTAAGTTTTAATAAGTCTACCTGGCAAAATACGGAGGTAATTTAGACACACCCTAAATAAATATTTTAATATTTTAATAACAATAAACCCTTTAGAATAATAAAATTCGCTAACTAATTTCTAACAATTACTAACTAAAGAATAATCAAATTTAACTATATTTTGTACACTAAAATTATAAACCATGATAAAAATTAATTAATTATAAAATATGCTAAGTTCAATGTAAATATTTTCATTTTACAAGTTTATAAGTTAAAATTTAAATAATAACTTCATGATTTGCAGACATAAAAATTATATATATGTCCAAATTTAATTTATAAAGAGATAGATTTATAATGAATAGGAATAAATTTAAATGCTAAGTATTTCGTAATAAAGAAAGTGAATGAATATTTATTATAGAATGCTTTTCACTCTAGGCGCAGGAGATATTTCTTTATTTGGATTTTAAAATATTTTAAGTGATTCTAATAGGGAGATAGAACAGCCTACTTTATGGTATTTGATGGGGATCTCGTTGCTAAAATATGCTTTTAATTTACTGCTTTGAACGAAGTACCCTCCTATTTGATATATCATAGCGTATTTAATTATTTTGTTTACTTGTTTTCTTGCAATATTTTGCTTTAAAATAAAAAAAGAAAGAATTTAATTATCTATAATTATTTAAATTATTAGCTTTCTTAAAGTAAGGGTCTAGTGGGTGGCTTTAACTAATGACTTAAATAACAACACCAGGAGCGTAATCATTATAAACAACTTAGATCCATTTTGCAAATATATTTTAAATTAGCTACAATTTTGAAAAAAATATATATTAGTTTCTTATTAATTGAAATTAGTTGAATGCTTATTTTGGCAATAAGTTTCATAATGAAAATATTTTAACTAATTATGATTAATAATGAGCCAAAACTCAATGACATTAAAGTATCTTATTTAATTATCTATACACTCTCGATTTAGTAGCCAAAGGTATTCCTTTCTTAGAGAATTTAAATTAATAAATTTATTTTTATTTAATCTATGAAATTTATAAATATTAAATCTTAAATTCACATTTGGCATAAATACGCGAATATTATAAAACTAAAAGGGCACTTATTTTTTATGCGTTCCATTTAAATAAATAAATTAATATAGAATATAAAGCAAAAATAGTATTTAGAAGAAATAAAATATGAATTAAAAATTATAAAATATTTTTTTCTCCTAGTAAAACATCTTTTACAAACTTGTAAAATGTTTTTAGAAATTAAGATTTGAAATTTTTTTCTCATTCTTATCAAAAGTTGCGAAATAATCTGTAAATTTTTGAAAGAGATGCAAACTAACTATATGTCTGCTCATTCTTTAAAATAAAATTATTAAATATATTTTTACTTCAGTAATATCTCTGAACATCTTTAATCTTTAAAAAAAAGTATTAGGGGTAATTTTATTGATATTTTAATCTGCCATTTTTGTAAATTTATTCACAAATACTCTTATGAAATATTTTCCCGGATTGTAAAAGAACTTATATCTTTAAATAGGTTAATTTTAAGTAATAAAGAATTGAGTTTATATTAAGATGGGAAAATGAAAATATGAAATAGTAAAGTCTAGTTTCAATCTATTAAGACTTAATGAATAGTTAATCAATTTTAATAACAAATTTGTACTTAAAATCTGATAACAAACTAACTAAATAAAGTTAGGGGCTCCATACTCTTCATTTATCTCTTTACATTAATTAATAATAGAATAGCATTTATTAAGAGGCATAATAATGCATATGAGCAATCATCGATTCTATATATCTATTTAAAGTAAATTAGAAGAAAATGCACTTATATATAATTAGAGTTCAAGTACCTGTCTTACATAGATTCTGAATAAATTATTATAGTAGGAATTTTAATTAAAATCGTTGGTTGGTTAAAATAATAAATGGATAGTTGCAACTTGTTGACAGTTGAAATGGCAGATTCACCCACTGATCTGCAGCATGTTAGATAGCTTCTCAAAAGTTAATATGAGTTTCGTCTTTAATCATCTTCACAGCACCTCCCAGTAGTGAGATATGACACTCGAATTCTTACTCATCATCTAAATCATCTTCATCTGAACTTGTGTCGCTTATAACTCTTGACTGAGCGCTCCCACTTAAAGTTGCAAGGATGAAAAATTCTTTGAATTATATGCTGAATCGAATGGTGTCATAATAATTTAAATAGGGCACACTTAAACTGCCACTGATTAATTCCATTTTAATTTAATATATAATTTAAATCTCTTTTTTATTAAATTCTCGCTATATTTATCCCCTAATCCTGGTAGGCTGTATTTAAGGAAAGCCAGGGACGGCTTAAGCGCCATCTTCACTATTCTCTGCTGGAATATACTACTTCAATGCAGGTACTAAGTCAAAACCAAAATGACAAAATTACTATAACCTTAATCAAACAATTTAATCTCCCTCTATTTTAACTATTTATCAATTTAAATAATGAATTAATTTTAGAAAAAAAGCTTTTTATTCAATTTATCTGAAGAAAAAAAACTGTAATACAGAAAAAGCAACATAGAAATGAAATATAGAATAATCAATAATAATCAATGATTTTCATAATTATAAATAATCTGTTTAAGATGAAATGCTCTTTATTTAATACATTTAAAAGTCCTTTGCTAATGCTTACTAAGTTTTTAAAAAGTTTAATAAACTACAAATTAAATTCAGAATAGAGCTTAGAATTTAATTATTTTATGCTTAGGTAAAACAAAAAGGGGATTCATATGGGATGGCTATGAATATTCCAAAAATGTGTAATATTTACATTTATTTAAAATTATATAAGTTTTTTTTAAATCTCAGACCCTCTATAGGTTGAGATATATTTTTTATATCTTCTGCTATTTTATATATTATAACTATTATACTGTAGTTATAGCAAGCGGTTTATTTAATTTTTCTTACTTATAATTAATTAAACATAATTTGAGGTTTTGAGTATTCAAAATGTAATTTAGTTAGAAATATATTTTCTTTACGACTAAAGATATAATAAATCTACATGTTTAAGGAAGATTCTGTTGCTTATTTTTATTTATTTTATATCGGATTATAATTCTATATTATTGATTAACATTTTCTGATTATTTTTGTTGCTGAAAAGAATTGTCTGGATCTCTCCATAGTATAGGTAGGTACCACCTTCACGGGAACTTATTTTATTTGAACTATGATTTTCGCTTCCTCTGGAATTTCTAATGAAAGTGACTATCTTAAAATCCTGCTATGGACCATCCAAATAAACCATATTAAGGGATAATTATTTTCCAAATATATCCTTTCAAATAATAAATCTCTATTTTTATAATTAGATATATTTATATAAATATATAATTTATCAGAATTTTTTTTAAATAGAAAGGTTTAGATACAACGCTCTAATAAGTAGTGAGTCTCAACATAAAAAGTAAGCAAGATATATTTAATTTATAAATTAAAGTTCTATAAGTGCATTTTAACGATAATATAGTTATGAACTATGGTTAATTTATTATTTGTTACAAATTAATATTTCAGAATATATTAAGATTTATGCTTTACAAAGTAATATAGAATAAATGTTGTGGAAATTTTTATTTTTCAAAAGCATTTAAATAGAATCAGTTTAAACAATTGTATGGTTTTCCATCAGACTTGCTTTTCGCGTCGGGCTCAGTATTTGGAAGAAATACTAATAGTGGGTGGAGTATTTTCCTTTGCAAAAATTATGACTTATCTCATTTCTGCTATGTAGCAGTTGATAGCCCAGCATCTTGCATTAAAAGTAATTCTGCGTTTATCGTAGTAGAGTTACTCCCTATTAAATAGAAATATTACAAACAATATAAATCATAAAACTAAAAACAATAAAATCTTATGAAAATTTTAGCGTTTATTTTTAAATTTATGAATAAAGATATTAAAACTGTCGTAGTTATTTTTGTAGAGGTATTTATATTTATAGAAACTTGGAATATTATTTAATGTTTAATATTTGATAAATGAATGTTTGCTAGGAAATTTTATTATATACTAATTTAATTTTAATTTATCTTTATTAATATAGTTGATAATATAATTAAATAGTTGATTGGTTAAAACTAAAGTAGAAAGTCACAAAATGGAATTAAAATAATATGAAATCTCTTTGTACTGCATCATATTCACGCAGCTTTTCTATTATTGAAGAAATTTTATATATGTTGTTAGACCTTCCTTCCCTTAGGCCTAGTCTACTTACCGTCACACAAAGAAAATTTGGATTATTTTAAATGAAAAATTATTTCGAGCATCCAATAAATTTTAAGCTGTATTAGTAATAACTTAATTTCTACTACTATTGCTTCTTTCTAAACTCCTTTATATTTTATTTATATCTTGGGAAAATTGCAAATGTTTAATAACAATAAGCGGCAGGTTTTGATTAAGCAAGCGATATTATACATATCTTAACAATATTTTTTAATTGTAAGATATATAGATGTCTGAGTTCCAAATTTACTATCCTGAATCATAAAGCTTCTCTTTTTTTAATTTATTTTCCATATAATTTTAGCTAAAAGCAATCTATTTATTCACTATGTGATGATAAATATCAATTCGCTATGGAGGAACCTAAACAAATATGTTTTTTATTTTTAATAAGGAAAATTTATAATGGGTTAACTAAACCTTACCTTCTTAGATTTTTATTTACCTTTACTTGATACAATTGAATGCACAGTAGACCAAGATTGTTTAGTTACTTTAGAAAACCTGTAAATCTCTACTAATTGCAGAATATCTGAAGAATATTTCAATACATCTATAATAACTGCAACAACTATTTCGAATGACTAATCTAATTAGTTTTAATTTAGAATGGGAACTAAATTGAAGCAAGTGCAGTTGATTATTTTGCAATCTATGATATCGCAGTAGACAACATGAGTTATTTATTTTTAACCCTAACGCATTTACTGCACAATTTACGTTCAAGTTTACCATAAGCCAAACAGTCGATCTTTAAATTACACTTGGCTTGAGTCTATTTTACAATGTCCTTCAACAAGCAAATTTATTAATTGTTTAAAGTAAATTAAAGCATACTGGGAGGCTTAACTCAACTTTAAAGTAACTTGTCCTACTATGCAATATTCTTAGGAAGAGTATCCATAGTTCACAATTTTATTAGGCTCCTCCCCTATTTCAATTCCTAAGATCACATTAGTGGGTGTTTATCCAGAAAGCTGCAAACAAAAATTAAAAACTTAAACAAATTTAACTATATCATTTAACAATTGATAAGTGAGAGCTTTAACACAGATTAACAGGAGGAGATAAGAAGATTGGTAGCAGCGGATATTCCATTTTATACAGAAAATAGCGAGGATATAATTATAACTGCTACTGATGAAACTTAACTAGGGACACACACATTTATTCATGCTTTCTCAATATAATACAATTAGGTAGCTATATAATTTTATTTGCTAGTTCATACTTATTAAAATTTTTAAAGTTTATTCAAAAGGTTTTACCTAAATTATATATTAAATGAAGCTTAATTCATACTTAAATTTAATTTTAGGATTAATTTTCATCATAATTAATTTGAAACAGTTAAAAGTTTCAACTCTATAGAACACTAATAAAATAGGTTTTATCGTTTCTGCATATTCATTTAGCTGCTGAAAAAGAATTTTCTATTCACGCTAATGCTCGCAATAAATTAGAACTCAAAAGAAATACCAGAAAGTAAGTCAAAGAAATATTGTTTAATAAAAAAATATTCTTAATTCTAATAGCCATTTAAAATATTGTCGCATTTCATTTACACATTTTGAGTTCTCACTTATAATATTGATAATAAACATAATAGATTAAATTTCAAACTATAATTAAGTTTTCACTCTTGAAGTCAAAGTCATAAAATTTGATTTCTCTCAGAAGAAAACTAACACAGCCCCTGCTTTTATATACTCAATGCCTTTAATTCAAATTTATTGCTTACAATCTTATTTTTAATCGTTTAAGCGACAATTAAAAAGGGAACAAAATTATTTCTTCCTCTTATTTTTGATGCCGAGGGAGATTAGACTCATATAGCAATTTAAAACACTTCCCCAGCCAGTGTTTTCACAAGACTTAATTAAATTTATATAAAATTTAAATATTAACTTGAAAACCTAACTTTAGTTTTCGAACCACAATAGGAATCTCTTATAGGAATTCATCAGCTAGATTTAAAAATTACTGATCTAAATTCAAGGCCACTATCTACATTATACAAAATCTTAATTCAAGTTAAGGACTTAACCTAATAACAAAATTTATTTTATATACAATTCTTTGTCGGAGGAATTTTAATCCGCATATCAATTAGCCGAATCCCAATAGAAATTCATTCAAATATAATTTAAAATATAACATATTTCATAAACGCTTACTCTACGAGGATCACCTATGATGGCGAAATTAAAATAATTTTTGACAAGTAGATATTTTGGCCTACTAATATTTCAATAATCTAAGAAGAAAGCTCATTATTTTAAATTAAACTACTTGAAATTCGAAGTGATATAACCAAGTTAGCTTTAAACATCTGGCAACGGAAGATTGAGATAACTTAGAAGTCCTTTTAATCAGGAAAATTAAGAAAACAGTTAAGTAAAATCTTGGAATATAACCAACAATACAGATTTATATAATTCATTTTTCGTTGTTTACAGCATCAACTTTGAGTGTAAAATTAATTTTCGAGGATTACAAGTAGATATCAAGGGGCTTTGCTTTGGATACTTTAAGAGTTAAATTCTTAGAGCCATTGGCTTTTCGAATTAGAATTATTTTAACTAGAGATGCAACTTTCTTCGTCAGTTCTAAACTGTAAATTCTAAAAAGCGTACCACCTTAGCTTGATTCAGGATCTGTTAAAATTAAATATCTGTTCTAGGCTAGGTAATAGGAGATGTAGCATCCTCTTCTTCTACCATTTCAATTGGCCTCGCTTTTGCAAATTTTGCAGTTTACCTTATATTAGGAGTAACTATGAAGTATCTGTGGAATCTTTTTCTCTCACTTTAGATAGTTGTAAACTTGCAACTCTTGAATTTGCCACTCCCAGCTATTTTGATTGAATACCTGCAGCAACTATAAGAAATAATTTACAAATTTTTAAAGACCTCTCTAACATGAATATTCTTCCTGATGAATGGACAAATTAAGCTGTAGCCAGGACTAAGTAGGTATTTGGAATTTAAGATAGCGTTTCAGCTAATGATCTTGTGAGCTCTTACTAGTACAAAATAGGTCTAATTGATATCTTTCAAAAATTATCAGCATTCCTACTTTGTAAATTCTTAATTTAATAAGCTTAGATGGTACTTTTAATATCCGATCAGTTTTTTGGATTCTTGTTTTTATTATAGTCTCACTACTGATAAATATATATAAATATAATATCTGATTATAGCTTTAACCTATATTGCTATTAGAGTTCTTTCCCGGATAAAAATGTAATTTTGCAAAATTATTTTAATTTTTTAGTGTAGTTAAACTCCATAAATATTTATTATATTTTCCTGACGCTAGTAAGGGATAAATTGATGTTTAACTCGACAATAAGAAGCGAAATCAAGGGATATATTGGATTTTCACTTCTTTAATATTTTATAATTAAATATTTCTCTCAATGAACGCCTTAATTCAAGTTAGTCATTATAAATATTGTTAAAGTTTTATTTTAGTCAAATTCAGTATTAAAATAATAAAATTTGGGTCAATAGTTCTTATATCACTCTTTTTAGGGCCGTTGTTGATCGTTATATATCTTTTGATAATGAAAGATAAGCTTTTGAATTCTGAAACTCGGGCTAAATTTGGAAGTGTATATGAAAACTACAGAATCAATTCTTTGACTTTCTTTTTGGCTTTTATCTACCGAAGAATGGCTTTTGCAGTAATCTTACTTGCTCTTATGGATTATTCAGCACTTCAATATTTATTGACTCTTCACTCCTCTCTAATTTTAAATTTATGTGGTGCTATTGCTTTGGTTTAAGCCTTACAATAAAAAGCTTGAATATATTGTAGATCTCGCCAATTAGCTTTTGATAAAATATTAAAAATAATAATGATTAAATTTGATCTTAAGCATAGTGATTTCATTTGCAGGATTCATGGATGATAGCATCACCTACGATCATAGTCAAATAATTAAAATTTAAATATATTAAAAATATATACAAAGTCAAAATTTGGGTCTTGCCATAATAGCTCAAACTTTCCTACTTTTTCTATTGAATTGGATTATCGTGTTATTCTAAATTACAATGATCTCTATTAGAGTAGTCAAAAAATTTCTCTATAAGAGAAAGTAAAAACAACTTAAAATATTTTTGGCATTTTTAATTTTTGAATAAACTACTTGCAATAAATGAAGAGATTGTAAATCTAAATAAAGCAATAAAAGAGGTGAAATGTTAAAAGGCTTAATTTAAAAGAAGCACAAAAGAAGAGAAGGTATAAAAGCATCTCTTTAAGCAATTATAGCGAAATTTAGGCACCAATATCACATTAGAAGAAGATTCTTTTGCTGAAATAGCATTTGATGAAGATCATTAAACCAGAAAGAGCGATAAAACAATTTCAAGTCTTAAAGAGTAAATTTAAGTCCGTGAAATAGCTTTTGATGATTAAAAATACTCATTTATCTATTATTTTTCCGGACATGCCTATTTAAAATGCTAAGAAGGCTAATAAATAGAGCATTAAATAAAGACAAACTAAAAAGAGTCGTTCTTTATTGTAATAAATGAATAGACTCTCAAAATCTGGCATTAAGGACTTTAAAAAACAAGATAGAGATATTCAGAACTTACAGACTTTTTCTTCGAAAGCTCCGATCTCTTAAGAAAATTAAAAAATAATTTTTCCGGAATTATACAATAAGGCAAACTAGCAATATATTTTGGAAGCGAGTTAATCTCACAAAGGATAACAAATTAAAGCAAGTTATAGATTCTCAGAGCAAAAAAAGAAGCCTCTGTTTTTGAATAAAATATAAATTGCTTCTACACATTAAAATTATGGCCCTCCTCTCATGGCATATTCAGAAATCAAAATTCCTCGAATTTAATTCATCAAAAACAAGAGCGATTCAAATTCTTATTTAAATGTTAGAAGTGACAAATCTGAATCTACATAGCATAGCAAATAAATTCTACCTTTCAATTTTTCAATCAACACAGCTTAAGAGAAAGGCAGTTAGGGATTTGAAATAACGAGAAAATAATAAATTCACCTTTAATCTTCAGAAATTGAAACTCTTTCCTTAAGGAAAGTAAATATTTTAATTCTTTATATTAAATTATACTATTTTTATTAAATACCAGATTAATTTTAAATTAAATTAAAATATAAAAATGTATAAGAAATTTCCTTGACTAATTAGTGAAATAAATTCTGAGATATTAATTTTAATGATGGATTTATAAATTTATATAAAAATTATATTTAAAGCAGATTATTAAAAAGAAGAAACTAATGGTTCTTTAGACAAGGAATCCAAGAAAAGAGTACCAATTCTAATTGACACAATCTCGTAATTGGGAAATTCAATTTAGAAAGTTATTTTTAGAAATTAAATTCTGAATAAAAATTTAAAATTGATTTAAAGTATTTTTTTTCTAAATAATTAAATAAATTTATTGAAAAGCTTATGACTAATTAACAAATTTAGAGTAAATGACTAAATAAGATATTTACACTGATGCTAAAATAGAAAACTAAAACTCAAGAATAAATTTGATAAATCAAAATTTTTGAGAAAGATTTAAACATCATTCAATCTTTGAATATATTTATTTAAAATGTTTCATTATTATTTCTCTATCCTTTTACATTTAGATAGACAAAGAAGGGTTAATTTACTTCTCTATAAAATAGAGCTTAAAAATTAAGCCTTATTTATAATTTTGGCTTCTATACTTAGCATTTCTAATTAGCCCAAGACTCTATGTGAGTATTTTATGTTTAAAGCGAGATAGCTAAATCTAGTTAAAATAGATTACTTACATTAACAATGTGATAACAATTCAAAAATAATTATTTCAAATCTTTAAAGATTTATTATTGTGAAGGATATAAAATAATATGAAAAGATTTATATGAAACAGACACAACTGCAAGGATGTAAGTTGCTTTGAATTTTATGCTAAATCGAATTTTAATTTAGAATAGAATAGAAATTTTAGGAATGTCAATATAATCATTTTCTAAAACCAGCACATATTAAAATACTAATTCTAGAAGCAGACTCATCCTAATGTATACATTTAATTTAAATTTCAATACCTTAACTGCTGATCATTTTGGCTTTAATAAATACTTTTATAATTTAATTCTATTTTCTATTAAATTACCATCTATAATAAATTTCATGACAAATTAAAGTCTTTTATTACTAGCTCTTTTTATGATATTTTATAAAACACTTAGAGTTTATAAAACTAAGTGTGGCTTATAAATATTTCTTAATGTGCATAAGTATTAATATTTCAAGAAGATGCATCTGCTATTAATTTAATATTAAGTTTGATGCATTATGATATATAATTTTCTGCTGTGATAAAACAATTTTCAAAACAATTGCTTAACATCTTTTCTCATTTTATATTAAGAAGAATCTCACTTATAGGCTATAATGCGAGGAATCATGCATTCTATATTGATTTATTAAAGTCTTTTTTGTTCAGGGTCTTTCATGTGTTTTTTAAATCATCGAAATTAATTTACTTATTATAGAACTAATTAATATTTTAAAAATTTGCGTGGAAAAATATAACTCTAAGAGTAGCATATACATATAGTCATCTAAGGTTCATTAGCATGGATGCGAAGAAGAAAATGTAGAGGTTCAATACATCATTATCACTATAGAAGCAATAAGCAAGTGCGCTCTCATATCTCACGCTGAGTAATGTTGAATTGCATCGAGAGCGCGCATCGAAACTTCAACTGCGATAGAGAGTGAAGTGCTAGCAAGCATATACTCTTTATATACTGTGTATTTACTCTATGTCACTCACTTATCTCTATACACTCTAAGTAGAAATGATGATTATATACTTGATATGTGATAAATAATGAAGAGTGCAAATGCATTTTCCATATGATAGCGTAACTTACTTGAGTGCGCTCAATGTGCGATATGAGCGCCGTGAAACACTCTCTAGAATGATACTACTTGCGCATTTGTTACATATCGTAAAAGTAGAGAGGAGAGGCTTGCACTGAAAAGTGCGATAGTCATTCTCACTCCACCATACTTAAGTTTGCACTTGTTTGCACTTGTATCTCATTGTACACGCATGTCATGAGTGCATACACTAGTGATTCATGTTTGCACATAATATATGAATGATGTTAGCATGCATAAGCAGTGATACATTTCGCACACACATAGTTTGCAGTGAAAGAGTGCGCTCTCAATCAAAGTGCGATAGAGTTCATCACTCCATTAATAATGATCGATTAAAGTAATGATCAAATATAAGTATATGATTATTAAGTTATAGCGATTATTGGTTATATCATTATTAATGGAGTGAAGTACTCTATCGCACTTTGATTGAGAGCGCACTCTTTCACTGCAAACTCTATGTGCGCGAAGTGCATCACTGCTCCTGCATGCTAACATCATTCATGCATCATGGGCAAACATGAATCACTAGTATGCGCACTCATGGCATATGTGTACATTACGATACAAGTGCAAACAAGTGCAAACTTAAGTATGGTGGAGTGAAAATCACTATCGCACTTTTCAGTGCAAGCATCTCCTCTCTAATTTTCCGATATGCAACAAGTGCGCAAGTAGCATCATTCGAGAGAGCGTTTCACGGCGCACATATCGCACATTGAGCGCACTCAAGTAAGTTACGCTATCAAGTGGAAAATGCATTTACACTCTTCATCACTTATCATATCAAGTATATAATCATCATTTCTACTTAGAGTGTATAGAGATAAGTGAGTGACATAGAGTAAATACACAGTATATAAAGAGTATATGCTTGCTAGCACTTCACTCTCTATCGCAGTTGAAGTTTCGATGCGCGCTCTCGATGCAATTCAACATTACTCAGCGTGAGATATGAGAGCGCACTTGCTTATTGCTTCTATAGTGATAATGATGTATTGAACCTCTACATTTTCTTCTTCGCATCCATGCTAATGAACCTTAGATGACTATATGTATATGCTACTCTTAGAGTTATATTTTTCCACGCAAATTTTTAAAATATTAATTAGTTCTATAATATTTCAGAATAAATACGCAGTTAATGAAAATAAAACATTTTCTTTCACAAATAGAATATATATTACGCTCTTATTTTTAACATAAATGCGAAAATATTATCAGTGCTAATTTTAGAACATATAGTTCTTGATTAAAGAATTCTGAAACTTTTGCATATAATTCTATAGTTAAAGGCCAAAGAACTAAATGATAAGAGCAGATAGATTGTCTTTAAATTCTCGACAAATATATTTTTTCTTAAAACTTGAAAGCGATTATAGGGATAACATTTATAGGATGAATTTAATTAGACAAATTCAGTTTAAAGTCAATACCGAATCATTTACAAACTGGGAATTTATGATACTTAAGTTCGCTTAGAGTAGCATATATATTTATGCAAATATGTATAGAATATGTGTAATATAGGTTTTATCTTTTAGCTATGAGATTTTATGATTCCCTATCTTTAATTTATATTGGCTGAAATTTATGCAATGTACAGAATGTCTCAACTCTAAAAATGGAATAATTTAAAGCCGAATCAGACTTTAAGTCTTGGATTATTATAATGAAGAAATTATTTCTGAAAATCATTTGGTTGTTCATATTATTGATCTTTTGATAGCCATTAAGTTTCTAATTTAATTATTTGCTTTAATTAATTAAACTCTGCCCTGTATTAAGATTGTTACAAAATTTTATATTTGAATTACAAAATTTTTGTTTGAGATTTTAGTGATAGACTTTGTTACCTCTTTAAGAAGCATAATAAAGGCTGTCACATTTGGTTGAAAATTATGTAAAGCTCTATGGTATTAGCCATTTTACAAATCCAATCTGAGAATATTAGGTCATCTCTAAGGGATCATCAAACTTAAATATGATCCTCTCAGATTCCTTGTATCTCTTATCATTTATAAATTAATTTAAAATTTCTTTTTGGTTGTGCTAGTATGATTATTTCGTCAGAATCATAAGAGTAGAATCCAAAAGTTAATTTACACTTGAGTTTAACTGATAATTTTGTCCAAATTTCTTCTCTTTTAAAATTATTGGGTGCATTAATAAATATTTCATTTAAAAATAGCATTTAGATCGTTTTCTTGAAGTTCGATGTTTAATTTCCACAAAGGAGTTTTGTCTATAATTATATTTAAAAAGCTCCCTTATACAAAAAAAGGATATTTTAAAAATGTAAATTGCAATATCACACGATTCCAAAATGATTTTCAACATAATAAATTGCACTTTGTAAAAGGTTTCTTTGCTAAAAGGAAAGCCGAAAAAGAAGTAATTGCTCATGTATTTCTTTATCCAAAATAGCAAACTAATTAAATTTTGCACACCCACAGAGGAAATGGGATTCATTAAATGTTGAAGGATCAATTAGAAGGGGTATCATAAATAATAAAAATAGAGAAAAAGGAAAAGAAAGTCTTTAAAAATTGAATTTCAGAAGGTCCTTCTTTTCATGGCCATTGGGGGCCATGAGGTGGGACGGTATTATTAGCTGTAGGACTAGATCCATCTGTCTGCACTCTCGGGACTTCTAATTTGACCTTCAAACGGCACAGGTTTTGGATCCTGCGCATATTAATTTTTAGATTCATCTCCTTGCTCGCGCTGGACTTCCCTAGGTTATCTGATTTCTATTTTAATAAATAATTCCACAAGTAGAAACCAGATTCTTCAAAAAACTAGTATTTTGCGCCAAAAATGTAAATGAATTTATCTCTAACGTTGAGAGCGAAGCACCATTAAAATTAAATATAGTATGGCTCTGGAAATGGTTTAATTTCCTTCCACAAATATAATACTTAATTATTATAATTTATTGTAATTCAAATCCGTCTGGCTATCGTACCTGTCGCTTGAACCGCCCTCTCTCCATCCAATGCAATAGATCAAAGTATTTTTAACCCTCACGAAATGGGCTTGGTTTCTAGGTATTTAAAGATCATCTAGCCTATGAAATACATTTTGATTGTTCTCCTCTTCGAGCTTAAACACTTTATAATTTATTGTTTTGTTGTTTTGGAGAATTAAGAATATATTTTTTTTATATATTCTTTATACTATTCAAATATAGATATAGTTTTTAATTTTAACTTCTGTTATCTTGCCACTAGCATCAAATGGGAAGAAGATTGTATTCCTGAATTCGGGGAAGTCTACAATATTCTGTGCTGAAATTGCACGAAAAGGTAGTCTTTTGTTTTTGCTTTTATAATGATGTTAATTTGTAGAGGGATAGAAAAAAACTAAGTCTATTTTATTACCTTATCTGCGCTAAATATTCTCACATTTGCAGTATTTCTAATTATCAATTAAAATAATAAAAATATTGATTTGAAGTAATTTTGAAACTTTTATTGAAGAGGGTATAACTCTATCATAGAACACATGTGAAAGCCTTTGTAAATATATTTTTTCTTAATTTATGAAAAAATCTAGCACCTCAAATATAGTATAGAATCAAATTGAAACTGGTTATTCTCCAAATCTAATTTGCAATGGGTATTTTTCTCTCAACTTATTTTGTTTTAAGAGGTGAAATAAAGATTTAAATTAGAGAGAGATACCTAATATTCATTTAATTTATAATTCAATAATCAAATAAATCTCAGTAATATAACCATACTAAGTTAGAGTTAAGACATTTTTGGTACTTATTCTAAATGTATATTTTAATGTTGTTCAATTATTTTTTTCCGAATAAAAATGTTTTATTTAAATTACAGTATTGATGAGCAAAATTAATAAAAATATATCTGATTTGTATGTATATATAGAAATTATTAATTATGAATTGGAGTTAATAAGTGGGCTTCACTGTTCTAATTAAGAAAATGCAATTTTAGAAAGTAACTACAATTAAAGAATTGTTATATAGATTAAAAATAATTTAGGATTAGCATAATTTAAATTAATATAATTCATTTTATTTTCAGATATATCTTATTATATGTGTTTGCTCATCTATAATTACAATCATTTTATATAAGTTTCATTGGGGAAGTTGAGATGAATCTAAATAGACCTTTAAAATCCAAAAAGTGCATTGCGATTAAAAAAGTTAACTAAGTTATGTTTTAACCCTTCATTTAAACAGAGAATATAAGAACAAAATTTATATTACTTTTAAATAAATCTACTTATTATTTTTAATAAAAAGCTTGTCGCAAAAAACTTTGCTATGGGTTTAAAAAGACACGAGCAGATCCAATTGATATTTATTCTAATTTATTTTTTTAAGGATTAATAATAGCTCATTTGTTTTCTAATGTTTGAATTTAATATTTCTCATTTTAAATTTTATTATTCAAATAAATTAACTGTAGACTTTAAGTTAATCAAGATTACATTCAAAATAATAAAAAATAAAAAAAATAGAATTATCATTTAATTAAATTTGATTTGGTTAAGAATTCAAATTTTATTACAAGATGATTGAAATATCTACTTGAAAATATATTAAAAAAAGAAAATTAGCCTGCTTTGATAATAATTATTATAAACCCAAAATAAATATTTTAATCTCCTTAAGATTTAATCTATGTTTAAAGTGAATTTCAATAAGATAAATCTTCGTCCTTTTCAAATACTGCGGGAGCTTTTTATTTAGTCTAACTACTTTTTATAAATAAGTAAGCTAAACAAAATCGATATGACTCTATTCAAAAATCAGAAAAGTTCTTCCAATTCTTGTTGAGAAGAGAGAGAGAGTGGAGGAAATATATAAGTCAATTATAAATAATAAAATAAATAGATTTGATTGAGAGATTTTACAATTAAATAAATTACATTATAATTAATTTTAGATTAAATTAACTTTATAAAATTATCATTATTTCTTGATTAATTTTACCACCAGATTGATTATAATATAGGATGAATATGAATGCTTGATAGAGGGTAAGCAAAACCTAAAGAAGATAAAGTTCTTGATCAAAGTGATATCTATTAAATTAGAGAAAGTTCAAAAGCATTATGTTTTTAAATTTTATGAGGGAGTCAGCTACCGCTAAAGAGCATCTTTAATTTCCATTTATTACTCCATCAGTCTCGTTTTAAGTTTTAGTGTCTGCGCTTTGAGTAGTAGTTCTTTGAGGGTGAGCGTAGACTCTTTATTGATGTTGTAATCAGAGAGGGTTCTGGCTGCTCTTGTCGAAGATCTTAGACGTTGTTCAAAAGTACGCAAGTGCAAGCATAATTTTGTATTCCTTTGAGCTTGCCTACTGATCATATTAAGGAATAAGGAAGCTTAACATGACCACTATTTATGATATTTTATTAGACACCTAGAGCTAAAATAAATTAAGTGAGGTTTATAAATATTTCTTATTATGTATAAATATTATTTTATAAAAAAAGATTCATCTTGTTATCTTTAAAATAAGTTAAATATTATGATAAATGAATTTCTGCTGTGATAAAACAATTTCAATAACAATTATATCGTAACTTTTTCAGATTTCATAATATGTAGTTACTCATTTATTGGCTATAATGACAGGGGTCTTTTTTTGAATATTGATTAATTATAAGCCTTATTCTTCAGAGTCTTCCATGTGTTTTTCAATTTAATAATTTAATTTATTTAAACAGAATAGGTTTACAGTAAATGAATAAAATTTTAAAAAAATCTTTCAATCCCTATTCAAAAACTAGAATAATACTAAATAGCACTTAATTTCATCTTAAATTAAAAAATAAACAGTGATAATTTTAGACCATATACTAAATGATTTACTATTTTTTAAACTTGCGCACATGTAAATGCAAAGTTAAAACGCCAATTAACTAAAGAAAAGGGCAAAGACTCTTATTCAATAGAAAAGAACAGAGCCCGATTCATATATAATTTAAAATAATGTATAATTTCTGGACAATAAATCACATTTTAATTGTTTATTGGGATATTACATTTTATTAATGACGGTGGGCTTTCACGGTGACGTGGCACAACGGATCATGGTTGTTACGCCTGTGAATTAACTCTAAATCGATTGAGTTATTATATGCCTATTAGTGGTGTTTAATCCCTAATAAATTAACATTTTATTAAAAAATATGTTTGAGATGCTATTGATAGACTTTGTGACCCTTTTGAGAAGAAAAGTAGAGGCTGTCACATCTGGTTGAATATTAAGTTAAACTCTACGGTACTACCCAGTGAACATATCCAACCTGAGAATATTAGGTCATCTCTAAGGGATCATCAAACTTAAATACCTTTCTCTAAAATTAATTGTTTCTGCGATCATTTATATAAAATTTTAAAATAATTTCTTTTCGGTTTGGCTAGTATGATTATTTCATCCTTATCATAAGAGTAGAACGCAAAACTTAATTTATACTTGAGTTAAATTGACATTTTTGTCCAAATTTCTTCTCTGCGAACATTCTCGGATGCATCAATTAAAATGGTACTTTAAAAAACATCTAGAGCGTTTTCTTGAAGGTCGATGTTTAGTTTCCACAAAGAAATCTTTTATAAAAAATATTATTTAAGAATTAAAAACTCCTCTTTATAAAAATGCCCATACAGTAAAATAATTTAACTAGAATTTGCTTTGATACGGATTGCATTTCTATGTGCATGAAATTAGTTATTTATGCGTCACTCTGATTTTTATGAGGTTAGCGGCTTTGGGTATTTTGAAACTGCTAGCCTAGTCTTCACTTTCTGAGACTTCTTAATTTATTATAGACTCATATTCCAATCTCATTCGATCCATGATTAATATATCCTCGTAATTTACTCACTAAGCTAAAGATTAAAATCGAAAAAGTATAATAGTGATTTTATTAGATTTGAGCGAAATCAAACACATTAATTTTAATAGTCTTAACTACATAGGAACTCAAACCAAAGTCTCAACAATAAGACATATCTATTTTATTAAAGCATTATTTGATCTAATTTTTAAATGAATGATAAAAGATTTTATCATTTAAAAATTGCAGGCCATTCTCACAAATTTATTCTACTTGCTCTTTCTCTTTTAGCATACCTAATTTTTTATTTTATTAATTATTCCACAAGAAGAAATCATTCCCTAAAAAATGCCACCATTTTTCAACGAAAATGTAAATGTATTTATCCCTTACGTTGAGAGCCAAGCACCATTAAATAAATAATTAAAGAGGGTAATACTATGGAAATGGTTAAATTTCTTTCCACTAATAAAAAACTCTATTAATATTTATTGAAATTCTAATCTGTTTCACTATCGTACCTGTCACTTTTACCATCCTATCCCCCTCCAATGCAATAAATTAAAGTTCTTTTTACTCTCACGAAAACGGTTTTATTTCTAGGTTCTGAAAGATCATTTTTCTTAGTAAGTGTATACTCATTGTCCCTTCCTTGGAGTTTAAACACTTTATAAAATATTTTTTAATGCTTTTGTTTTTCGAATTAAGATCTATTTTATTATATAATTTGTTATTGAAATAAGGATTTAGTTTTAAATTTTAACTTCTTTCATTTTACCATATCGATCAAATGGAAAGAGTATTGTATACCTAAGTTAAGGAAAGTCTACAATATTCTGGGCTGAAATTCATCGAAAAGGCAGCATTATCCCTTTACTTCTCTTGTGATGTTAATTTGCTGAAGGATAGAAAAATACTAGATCATATTACTTTTTTGTGCGCTAAATATTCTTAATTTAATATTTTTTAAAACTAATATTAGCAAACATTTTAAAATTTTGAGAAAAAAAATGTGCAATAACCAAGAGCCTTTTGATATCCAACAGTTACTGTATATGAAATGATGATGGGATAAGTTTATCATAAAACAGATGTGAGAGCATTTGCAAATTTACTCTTTCTTCAATTAAGAAGAAATCAAGCACCTCGAATATAAATTAAGTTTAATTAAAAGTATTTATTTTTAATTGGATAACTTAACTGTTGCCAGATAATCTTAATAAGAGCTGATAATTTAATAAGCTAAGATAATAAATGTATTTTTAGGATTATAACTTTAAAAAGCGTGATAGTTGAAGAGTGAGTTTTAGGTTTATCTAATTTCCATTCGGTTTAGAATTAAATTGTAAGTAACTTTCATCTAGCACTTCTTCGTAGGATGAGTGTGGAAAGAGTTCTCTGGCGGAAGTTTGGAAGCTTGGTTAATTTCTAAGTTTAGAATTTGATTCATCAATATTCTATTTGCAGAGGCCTCCTATTGTAACTAGAACAAAAAAACTCATTCTAATATTTATAAGCTATCTAACAAGCTCCAGAATAAACTTAGTAGCTCTCATTCAAAGCAAAAAATTTAGATCATTTCATTTATTATTTTAATACAATTCCTCCTTTTAATTTTAAACTATGTTGATATCAATCTAAAAATTGTTCTATATGGCCAATCAAAAAATAATTTGAGTTTTATTTTTTTAGAATTGCTTCACACTCCAGATTCCTAAAGTATGGAATACTTCAATCATTGAGAACAAAATGATTTCATTCTTTTTTTAATTGAGAGCTCTACATTTAATTTGGCATGGATATATTTTCTTTGAACTTATTCTATTTAAAAAGCGAATTATGATTTAAATTTGAGTGAGTTTTCCCATTTTACTTTTTAATTTAATTGAATTATCATATAACTCTCAGCTATATAACCATGCTAAGGTAGATCTTAAACATTTTGTGCTTATTAAAAAATTATATTTATTTTATTATAGGATGAAAATTAATACATGATAAAGAGTAAGCAAAACTTA
Organism: Tetmemena sp. SeJ-2015; assembly: GCA_027382625.1. Classification (NCBI taxonomy): domain Eukaryota; phylum Ciliophora; class Spirotrichea; order Sporadotrichida; family Oxytrichidae; genus Tetmemena; species Tetmemena sp. SeJ-2015. The sequence goes on along the minus strand of JAJKFJ010022160.1, from coordinate 29,865 downwards.
ATGAAGATAGAGATCAGGAAAAGAGTGCAAAAATATTAAATTAAACATTGCTTTATTATGTTTTTAAATATAATGAAGGAGCTACCAGATCAGTATCAAGATCATAAAGAAAACCGCCTCAATCTGATTTATATTTTTAATACAGTTGAAAGTTTAGGGTGAGGATAGACTCTTTCTGGATGTTTTAGCCAGTGGTACATTTCATCTTGCTTCTAATGATGTTCAATAATACACAAATAAAATCATACTTTTGTAATTTTTGAGATTGTTTACGAAGATGAGTCTCTATTGATCGGGTCGGATATTTTACTTGTCTTGGACGCATGTCAAGCCGGCCACCATAAAGTTTTATAAGTTGATGAGAATATAGTTGTTGAGGTAGACATTTAAATTAAATAAACTCTATATTAAACGTAAAATAACATAAATTACACATCAAACGAGCGAACTCATTTAAAGGAGAGATATATCATTTAAAAAAATTTTAAAGCATATTTTAGAGAATTGGGATGAGAAATAAATAAATATCTATAATTTATATTATGCACATTATTTAAAATGCTTGCTTATCTATAATCTATATTCATATGATAATTTCAAATTGGAATTAAGTTTACTTGTCAAAATTTAAAGTTGACTCCATTTTCAAAATCTCAAAAGTATAATTATAATTACCCAAGGTAACTAAGTGAATTATTAATCATAAAATTACCATCAAAATTAAGAACAAAATTTAGATCAATCATAAATAATATGATTAAAGAGCCTCATTTCTTTTCTAATGTTAGAATTTAACATTTCAGCTTTTAAAAAATTCATTTCCAAAATAAATTAACTTCAACGAGTTTTAAATTAAAAATAATCCAAAATTCAAATTAAAAACATGAAACAATATTTATATTTAATAATATTTTTTTTCATTAAAGATTTCAATAGCTTTAAAACAAACTTCTCGTATAAAAAAAAAAACTTCAGCTGAAATTCTTCAATCTTTTTAAGTTCAAAATTCAGTTTCAGCTTGCATTATAATAAATCATAAACCCAAAAATCTTTAATCTTTTCAAGACTTAATATTTGATTAAACTGACTTGTTTATACAAGTTTTAAGATTAATCTTAGCACCTTTCTATTGCATTGAGAGCTATTTTTAATAGTAGCATTTTTTCTCTCTTATCATTAAAAACCCCAAAACCCCATAATATGATAAGAAAGTGAAAATAAGTTGTGTATAATTAATTTCTTTATTAATACTTATAATCATGCTAAATTTTAACCCTAAACAGGCAATCTAAAGTCTTCTAGGAAGGTGACCTTGACGTCTGTCTCATATTCTCTGAATTTTATACCTTTAAGTGCTTCCTCTATCTCAGATAACTGAGTGTTAGGTTTCATAGGTTGCTTGATTATTACTTTGTTTACAAAGGTTCTGATACCTTGTCTATCTCACAATGCCTTGAATTATATTGCGTCATCTTCACTTTCACACAGTATTAGCTAATGATCAACTTATGATAAAATGGAGTACTGACTGGAAAGGTAAAACAATATAGCTGAGAGTATTCTCAAATCAAAATATAAGCCTGAAGAAATAAGTTTCAAAAGGAGTTTTGCTTAAAATAGCTTACATTATCCAAAGTATACTTCCTATAATAAGTTTTATGACAAATTAAAGTCTCTTATTACGAACTCTTTTTATGATATTTTATATAACACTTATTATTATAGAACTAATTAATATTTTAAAAATTTGCGAGGAAAAATATAACTATAAGGGTAACATATATCTATAGCTATCTAAGGTTCATTAGCATGGATGCGATGAAGGAAATGTAGAGACTCAATGCATCATTATCACTACAGAAGCAATAAGGAAGTGCGCTCTCACATCTCACGCTGAGTAATGTTGAATTGCATCGAGAGCGCGCATCGAAACTTCAACTACTCTCTATATACTGTGTATTTACTCTATGTCACTCACTTATCTCTATACGCTCTAAGTAGAAATGATGATTATATACTTGAAATGATAAGTGATGAAGAGTGCAAATGCATTTTCCACTTGATAGCGTAACTTACTTGAGTGCGCTTAATATGCGATATGTGCGCCGTGAAACGCTCTCTCGAATGATGCTACTTGCGCACTTGTTGCATATCGGAAAAGTAGAGAGGAGAGGCTTGCACTGAAAAGTGCGATAGTGATTTTCACTCCACCATACTTAAGTTTGCACTTGTTTGCACTTGTATCGTAATGTGCCCACATGCTATGAGTGCGCATACTAGTGATTCATGTTTGCACATGATGTATGAATGATGTTAGCATGCAGGAGCAGTGATGCAGTTCGCATATACAGAGTTTGCAGTGAAAGAGTGCGCTCTAGATAAAAGTGCGATAGAGTTCATCACACCATTAATAATGATATAACCAATAATCGCTATAACTTAATAATCATATACTTATAATTGATCATAACTTTAATCGATCATTATTAATGGAGTGAAGTACTCTATCGCACTTTTATCTAGAGCGCACTCTTTCACTGCAAACTCTGTATATGCGAACTGCATCACTGCTCCTGCATGCTAACATCATTCATACATCATGTGCAAACATGAATCACTAGTATGCGCACTCATGGCATATGTGTACATTACGATACAAGTGCAAACAAGTGCAAACTTAAGTATGGTGGAGTGAAAATCACTATCGCACTTTTCAGTGCAAGCCTCTCCTCTCTACTTTTCCGATATGCAACAAGTGCGCAAGTAGCATCATTCGAGAGAGCGTTTCACGGCGCACATATCGCATATTAAGCGCACTCAAGTAAGTTACGCTATCAAGTGGAAAATGCATTTGCACTCTTCATCACTTATCATTTCAAGTATATAATCATCATTTCTACTTAGAGCGTATAGAGATAAGTGAGTGACATAGAGTAAATACACAGTATATAGAGAGTAGTTGAAGTTTCGATGCGCGCTCTCGATGCAATTCAACATTACTCAGCGTGAGATGTGAGAGCGCACTTCCTTATTGCTTCTGTAGTGATAATGATGCATTGAGTCTCTACATTTCCTTCATCGCATCCATGCTAATGAACCTTAGATAGCTATAGATATATGTTACCCTTATAGTTATATTTTTCCTAGCAAATTTTTATAATATTAATTAGTTCTATAATATAGTTTGAAAATTAATTTTGACTTATAATTAATTCTTAATTCTTATAAATATTATTAGTTCAAGAAGATTCATCTTAATTTAAAATAAAGTTGATACATTATGCAGTGATAAATTAAATTTCAATTGCTAGACATCTTTTCTCATTTTATATTTAAAAGAGTCTCACTGATTGGCTATAGTGCGAGGAATCATGCATTCTATATTGATTTATTAAAGGCCTTTTTGTTCAGGGCCTTTCATATGTTTTTAAATCATCGAAATTAATTTACTTAAATCAGAACAGATACGCATTTAATTAACAGAATTTAAATGAAACCTTTTCCATCACAAATAGAATATATATTATGCTCTTAATTTAATCATAAATGGAAAAATATTATTGACTTTAATCCAAGTTCTTAAAATGAATGAGTAACAATATTTTAAAAGTGCACTTTTAAATGAGAATTTACTTAGCCAAAGAATAAAGAAAAGAGCAGATCTTTAGTAGAAAACAAATAAATTATTCTGTTGAAAATTAAATGCATTATATGGATTTTCAAGTTATTTTTTTAAAAAATTATGTTTGAGATGCTAGTGATAAACTTTGTTACCTTTTTAAGATGCTTAGTAGAGGCTGTCACATCTGGTTGAGTATTAAGTTAAACTCTACGGTTTAAGCCAGTGAACATATCCAACCTGAGAATATTAGGTCATATCTAAGGGATCATCAAACTTAAATACCAGTCTCTAAAATTTCTTGTATCTCTGATCATTTAAATAAAAATTTTAAAATAATTTCTTCTTGGTTTGGCTAGTATGATTATCTCGTCCTTATCAAAAGAATAGAACCCAAAAGTTAATTTATACTTTAGTTTAACTGACAATTTTGTCCAAATTTCTTCTCTATTAAAATTCAAGGATTCATAAATTAAAATGACATTTTAAATATAGCATCTAGAGCATTTTCTTGAAGTTCGATGTCAAGTTTCCACAGAGAAAATTTTAATTGTAAATAAAATAAAATAATTTTTTAATTAAAAAATTCTTCCATACTAAAACTCCCGCATATTTACTATAAATTATTCAGAGTTTGTTTAAACCATAGAGGGTATTTAAAGGTATTAAAAATTTGATATTTATGTTACTCCATTTTTATGATGATAAGGGATTTATGATGTTTACGGCTATCTGCCCTTGTTTTCACTTTGAAAATGTTCTTTTTTTGGAAATATGCACTATTTAGTCAGAATCGATTCTAAGGTTTTTTCTTCAAAACGCGAATTACGCTTAAAAGGACACTCATCTAAAAGAATGAAATTGAAAAAGAAAGTATTATTGCTGAGGCAAAAATAATTCACAATCATCAATTATTATATCCTTGGAAGAGCTCTCAATCAGAAATACTAATAAACCCCATATATTTATTATATTAAAGCCTAATCCACTCATTAAATATAATATTATTTTTAAAGTCTAATTGCTTTATACTATTTTATGACACCTTATTTTATATTAAAATTAATTATTCCACAAGTAGAAACCATAATCATCAAAAAACCAATATTTTTCTCCTAAAATATAAATGTATTTCTCTCTTACATTGAGAGCGAAGCACCATTAAACAAATAATTAAAGGGTGTACGGTAATGGAAATGGTTAAATTTCCTTCAACTAATCAAAATATTATTTTATTTATTGAATTTTATATCTGCCTCGCTATCATACCTGTCGCTTTTTCCGCCCTCTCTCCCTCCAATGCAATAAATTAAGGTTCTTTTCACTCTTACGAAAAGGGTTTATTTTCTAGGCTCCTAAAGAGCATTGAGCCTATTAAATATGTTCTTATTTTTTTATACTTCAAGTTTAAACACTTTATAAAACAGTGACTATTGGTTTTTAATAAGAATTAAGATATTTTTAATAAATATAACTTTCATATTATTATACAATTATAGTTTTAATTTTAACTTCTGTGATTTAATTATTAGCGTCAAACGGAAAGAGGATTGTATACTTGAGTTCTTGGAAGTCTACTATATTCTGGGCTTAAATTGACCGAAAAGGGAGTCTTATGGTTTAACTTCGTTAATGATGTGAATTCGAAGAGGGATAGAAAAATACTAAGTCTATATTTTTACCTTTTTTCCTCTAAATATTCTTATAAATAATTTATAATCAATAATTAACAAATTAGAAAATATAAATATTTTAGGACAATAACCAAGAGCCTTTTGATTTGTAATAATTTAGAAGTTTGAATTGAAAATGGTATAAGTCTGTCATAGAATAGATGAGAAAGCCTTTGCAAATATATTTTATCTTCAATTGACAGAAAGTCTAGAACCTCGTATATAGTATAAATTCAAATTTAAATTGATTATTGTCCCAAATCTAGAATACAATTTATATATATTTTCTGAACTTATTATGTATATAAAAGTTTAAATAATTATTTAAATTAGAAAGAGTCATCCCAAAAATTCATTTTAATATAAAATGAATTATCAAATAAATCTTATTAATATAACAAGACTTAGCAAGAGTTAAGACATTTAGTAATTCTTCAAAAAATTAGATTTATTATGATGTTCAATTATTTTTATAATCATAATATTTTATTTAAATTGTTGTATTGATTAGGAAAATTTATAAAAAATATATCTGATTTGGAAGTGAATAAGGAAATTATTCTATATGAATTGGAGTTATTAAGCAATTTCAAGGATCTAAAATAAAAAATTCAATTTTAAGAAAGTAAATACATTAAAAGAATTGTTATTTTGATTAAAAATTATTTAAGAATAGCATAATTAAAATAAATATAACCTATTTTAAATGCAGATATATTTTAAAAATTTAAATCCTTTTTTTAAATTTCAAATAATTTTTTTTTTTAGTTCCTTTTAAAATTAAAATATTAAGCATTTTTTAAAAATTTAAAAAAGAAATTAGAGATTAAAAAAGTAATCAAAGTTTCTTTCTAATCTTTCAATTAAAAATCGAAATCAAAAACATATTTAGTTTAAATTCTAAATAATACAATGATATTTCATGAAAACTTGTAACAACAAAAAGATTGCTGTGGATTTAAAATGACACAAACAAGTTAAAATTGTATTTATTCTTATTTATTTTTAAGGATTAATATTACCTCATTTGTTTTCTAATGTTTGAATTTAATATTTCCTCATTTTAATTTTTATTATCCAAATAAATTTAAAAGTTTCCTTTTGGGGGTTAAATTTTGAATTTAAAATTCTAATTTAAAAATTTGTAACCCCCAAATTAAAAATTTTCCTTAAAAAAATTTTTTAAAAGAAAAATGAAGAAAAATTTTTTCTTTAAAAAATTTTTTTTCTAAAAATTTTGGAAAACCAAATCAAAATTCTTGATCTCCTTAAGACTTTAACTATTTTTAACCTGATTGCTAATAAATCTTGGTCCTTTTCAAATAGAGTGGAAGCTTGTTTTAGTTTAACCTCTTTTTATCAATAATTACGCTTTGCACATTTGATACGACTCTATTCAAAATGTTCAAAAATTAGAACTTCCAATGCTTGCTGTCAAGAAAGAAAGTGGAGGAAATCTATAGTCAATTATAAAGTTTTTAAAAATTAGTAAAAGAAATTAAAGTTATTATTTGGCAAAGAAGAATAAATTTACACCTTTGAAGCCAATTTAAGCCTTATAAACTATAAGCAGTGCAATATAAGTAGAGTTTATATTGTTAAAAAATTGTAGAAATAATAAAACATGAAACAATGTCTTTCAAAAATTCTATATGAAAAATAAAAATTAAATAAAAACTAGTACAATCAATAATTTATAAATGAAAAGTGCATGAAAGATATTTACAAAATTATTCTTTTCCTTAATGGAGGAACTACTTCTCTCTTTTAAAACATAATATATTTGGTTTGAGTTAATTTTCGAGGAAAATAAAAAATATCAATAAATGTGACATTCGTAAAATATAACTACTCAACCGTTTCATTCTAATAAAACTTTAAAGGGAATATCTTTAATTATAGCTGGACTTCTTTAGAGATATATTTTAAAAAAATAATTTTAAAACCTAATCAAATTATATTCATAAATAACCAAACGTTAACTGTAATACATTCAAAAGAAAGGAATAGTCCGCAGAGATATTAACACTGAAGAGTCAACTGCCCTACTTTGCCCCCTATTTTTTTTGCTTACAACTGCCTTCTATTTTCTATTAAATTTCTACCTATATTAAATACAATTAAAAATTAGTCTGATAAAAAATCAAGAATGGATTTATTTCCAATATCTAAAGTGAGTGTCTTCAACTACTTTAAAGTAAAAGTTTTGCTCTGCGCCAATAATAATTAAATTAAATAATTTCAAGATTCGTAATGGCTCTAAATCTGGATTACTGTGGCGGACCAACCTCATTTCCTTATGAGTTTTGATCAAGCTAGTCAACTTACTACGAAATATAACAGGCAGCTTCTCTAAATTTAAATTCTTATGTTAACAATGACGTAATTATGGCTGGAAAATACTATGCTGGTGATTAAGATCTTCTAATCCTTATGCTAATTTATAAATATTTTTAATTTATGTACTATGACGATTACTCAGGTAGAATCAAAAATAAGTATGAATTTTAAATTTAGCAAGGTTTTTTGAGAATTTCTTGGGCATAGAATTTGTAAGGATCGCTCACTAGCTTCACGGATTTGTACGTAAACATAGATATCTCACCCACGCTTTTCTTTGTCCTAATAGATGGATTGTAAAATAAAAGCATTCCTATTATGATAGAAATTCATAAATTAAAGTTTACTTGGCAAGATTCAGCGGCACTTCAGAGACACCCTAAATAAATTATTAAAGTTTAAAAAGAATAAAAACCCACTGCCATAATAAAATTCGCTGATAAGTTTTTGACAATAACTAACAAAGGAATTTGATATATATATAAATTCCTTAAAAATATTGATTTTAATTCATAAATTTATAATAAAACTTCCTTTTGGTTAGTAATTAATTTCTTGATTTTATGTTCGTGGCATTAAAACCAATTTAGTAAATTTAGGAATGTTATTCACTACTGCTGATGATATTTCTCTTTTCGGATTAATTTTTATAATTGATTCAAATAGGTTGATAGAACTGCCTACTTTCTTAGATTTGACGCAACTCTCTCACTAAAACAATATTTCAGATTCAGTGATATAAACGAAGTGCCAGACTACTATAATCAAAAGATATTTTTAATTTCTCATTTTTGTAATATTTAATGCAATACTTTGCTTATTGAATTTAATTTCAATTAGTTGTTTTTATTGAATAATAATTAGCTTACTTAAAGGAAGGGAGTGGGGTGGTAAAATAGATTTTAAAACCCCGCAAATAGCCCTTTTTATTTTTTAAAAAAAAAAATTTAAAAAATTAAAAATTCCAATTAAAAAAAGTTTTTTTTTAAAAAATTAAAAATTTTTAATTTTTTACAATAAAAATTTCAAATATAATTAAATTTTTAAATTTAAAAATTTATAATTTTTAAAAACTCTTTTCTTAAAAATTATTTTTTTACTTTTCCTCTTATTTCCAATTAAAAACCCTTTCTTAAAAGAGCAAACGGATAAATATATTTAAATCATTTAAATAAGATATAATTATTATCTGAATAAAAAATAAAATGATAATTAATATTAGATATGCTATTTGAAAATAACTACAGCTTATAGAAAATTTAATCAATTAAAATAAGATTCTTTTAGTTAGATTGAAAAAAAGCTTCTCTTTATTTAAGAAAAAATTAAACTTAAAAGCAATTATAGATACGATAAATTTGAAGACGCTAAGTTCAGATTTTTGCTGAACATGTAATCTGCAAGTTGATGAATAGCCAGCTAATCAAATTTAAACATACATTTTAGCCGAAATTATTCCAGCACAAAAAAACGAGATATTGATTATTTTTTATATTTGAATTTTCTAAAAAGCTCATTAAATATAAGCAAATTAATAAAGAGAGGCCAATAATTATTTGCAAAAAATTCATCTTCTAGAATAATAAACTCTTCTAAAATGATAAACAAATTCTTTAACTTTTAATATACTTTAACTAACAAAGCATAATTTACATATTTAAATTCTGATGAACAATAATTATGTTTAAGATCTTTGAGCCGTTTTTAATTTAAATGTAAAATAGTAAAATAAAATATATTTAATTAGAGTTCAAGTACATGGCTTACATAGATTCTTAATAAATAAATATTTCTCCCTAAAGCTTGATTGGCTGCATTCAAGGATAGCCAGGAACCACTTAATCTTCCTAATTTGCTGCAGGAATATATGTTTTCGATGCAAAAGATTAGTCCCCCCCAAAAACCCAAAAATCAATTATTTTTCTCTATAAAAACATTTTACAATTTTATAAATTCCCTTTTACTCTAAATCTTATTTAAAAAATGATGTAAATTTAAATTAAAGAAAAATTTCATCTGAAATAGCATATTAATTATAGCTTTAAAAAATGAATGGGCTTTTCTTGAAACCTTAAAAAATTTTCAAAAAATAAATTAAATCTTTTTCTTAAAATTTTTTTAGATTAATCTTTTTCAAAAAAATTAAATAAAAATTTTTGTTTTAAATTTCAAGAGATTTTAAAATAAAAAAAATTTTTTATTTTTAAATTAAAGGTTAACCAAATTAAAGAAATTTTATTTGGGTTTTTGATTTTCATTAAAAAAAAAGGTCTTTTTTTAATTTTTAAAAAATAGATATAAATCTATATGTACTTTGAAGAGTCATCGGCTGATTTAAAATTATTTGTACAAAGTATAAATTAATAATATCTTTATTAAAAGTTATTAAAATAATTTTAGTTTGCTGAAAAGGTTTGTTTGGACTTTTCTATGGTAGCACAGAGTGAAAATTCAGAGACAGGACCTTAATTTAATATGATTTTTGCATCCTCTACAGGAGAAGTTTTAAATCCAATTCTTCAGATTATTATGTGGACAATTCAGATAAACTATTGAGCTTAAAGCAATTATTTCAAAGATTAAAAATGAAATATGTAATTAAGTTGAAATTAAAAGATCTATATAATGCATTATAAATTTTTATCATTTTGTTTAAAAAAAAAATTGATCTAAGTTTGGGATTTAACTTAAACGTGTCAACTCATTTCATAGCAAACGGGTAAGTTTATTTTAAAACCATTTTAAAAGAAATTTTTTTAACAAAGCATATAGTTTGGACTAGGGCCCTTAAATTTTTAAAATTTCTATCTATTTAAAAAAATTTGGGCAACTTTAAAAAGCTATAATATTAAAATAAAGGCAATTAACCTAATTAAAGGAATTTTTTTGATTTTTTTAAATTTTTAACTTTTCTAATAATTTTTTTTTAAATTTTTTTTTTTTATTTAAATTGATTTTTAATTTTGTAAAATTTTAAAAAAAATTTTATTAAATTTTTTTGGGCCTCCCTTTCCCGGGATTTCCATTCTGTCAGAAAAAAATTTTTTGGAAAAAAAAAAACAGATTCCGGGTGGAAAAATTTTTCCAAGCAACTATCAAAAAAATTCTAAATTTGCCTATGTAGTGCCCCGATAGCGCTGCTTTTTGGCTAAAGTACATATTTCCATACTCGGCAGGTTCATAGCGACTATTTAAAATTTTAAATTTTAAAAATTTTAAAAGAAGTTAAATTTTATTTTAAATTTTCCCTTTAAAAACATTTCTTTTTTTTAATTTTTTTTTAATAAAAAATTTTTAGCGCCTTAAAAATTTTTTCCTTTTAAATTTATTCAGCTTAATTACAAATTTCCCTTTGATATTAAAAAAGAATTTATATTTCCTCTTAAAATTTTTTTAGTTTTAAAATATTTCTAAGAATAAAATTTTAAAAACTCAAGTTCTTTTTTTTTCATATTTAAAAATCTGGAAAAAAATTTTTTAAAAAGTTAATAAGGTTGGGTTAAATTTATTCCTCTTCCTTTTAAATTTATTTTTTTTCGCTCAAGCTAAGCTCTTTATTCACTATGCAAAAGTAAATATCAATTCGCTATGAAAGAAACTAATCTAATACAAATGATAATTATAATGAATAAATTTAGATCAGGTTTAACTAATTGCTACCATTTTGTATTTTTATTTACCTTCGAATTCTATTATAGAATGCATAATAGAGAGAGACTGTTTAGTTAAATTTTAAGATCTATCAATATAGACTAATTGCAGGATTTCGCCAGAGTATTTCAATGCATCTATAACAACGGCGCTCAAGGACTCGAATTATAATTAAAATACTTTAATTTATTCTTTCTTTAACTGAGTTTTAAGAATATCAAATATATTTTCATTACTTTAATTGAATGGGTAATAAATTGATGCTAGTCCGGTTAATTATACAGGATCTTATAATGTTATAGCTAGTAACATATAATAAGTTATTTATCTTTAAACCCCAAAAATTTTGATTTTCTTTTAAATTTAATTTTAACCCCCAAAAAACTTAATTTTTCCCAAAAATATAGGTTTGAGTCTATTTTACAACCCTCTTTAGCAAGCATATTTATTATATCTTAGAAACAGAGAATTTAATTAAAAACTAATTTCATAAATTTAAAATATGAGGCTGATAAAGTGTAAATATTTTGGTTTAATTTTTACAAATTTATTAAGCATTAAATTATAAGCAGCTTTTCATCTTCGCAACTTTTTCGTAAATGGTCAGTAAAGCCATTTATTCTGATAAAAGAAAATTTTTGAACATTGAGAAGAAATAAATATTCATTCACCAGTCTTAATTGTTCAATTTGTGGAACTTATCACTATTTTATCATTCCTACATTTATTGATCTTTCTTTCTTCTGCAAAAACCACTGCCTACTTTATGAAGATATATAATTTAGAGTGGGAGCATAATTATCTGCTTCTAAGTAGTTGTGATTTATCTTTAGACCTATTTATTTATCGACGACTTCTTTAGGAATAGTCGATGTTTTACTTCTTTAGATAACTGAATTGATCAGCTCTGAATTTTCTGGAAAAACTCTTACTCTCTCTTCTTTAACCTTTAAAGCATCGTTTTCTAGGACTTTGTTCCACATTCAAATAAAGTTAACCTAATTTTTCTTTATGAAAATATCGGGAAGTAGATTTTAGCTAAATGAGTTTTAAGAATAGTATTAAGAGTCTTAATTAAATTTGACATTTCTTCATAAAATTAATAACTTGCAAGAAAAATGATGTTTTACTCGAGAAATCATTACACACTTTAAAATTACAGGAGATATTCAACTAAAATGTCAATGCTCAAGTTCAGAATAGATCTGGAAACTCTTGGGTAGATTTATTTTCATTAAGGCTCTTAAATTCTACTTCTAGGGCTTAAAATGCATAAAATAGACTGATTTTGTCTTATTAAGTAATTAAGTTCTTAATTAAATTGAATTAAGACTACTAATAATTTGAATTAAGATAAATTTAGTTTTAATTACCGCCTTTTTAAGAACTTAATTGTAATTTAAAATTAATCTCACTACACTCATGGACAGCGTCAGCTAAAATGATCATCAGAAATTTTCTATTGAGGAAACCAAGGAGAGCACATAAATAAAGTAAGCCAACTCATCAGAGAAGGAAACATCCAAACAAGAAAAGTTGTCGTCCTCCTCCTCAGTTTGTAACGAAACTGGATCTATCAGAAGAGGCAGGAAAAGTACTTATAATGGCGCACTCTTCCCTGAACTAGTAGACAAGGCTAAGCTGATACTTCCTACTGTGAACTATGATATTGACAAGGTCTTACACATGGATGAGTTTCAGTAGCTTCGAAACACATCAGACATCCCTCGATTTTTGAGCAAGTTCATTTTGAATCAGGCTACGAAACGAAAACTCAAATCTACCAAAATTCCATCTAATGCGATAGAAGCTCGATAATAATTCATGCCAAGAGAGTAGGAGCTTAACAAACAAGGTGGTCCTTTAAATGAACTTCCGGAGAAGCATCAAGACTAGTTCGCAGACAGGATAGATCAATAAATAAACCTTGGAGCAAAGATACAGTCTGAGATAACTTCCAACTATATTCGGGAGTTTCTAACTCTAAATTAGGCTTCCCGCTATGACTTCATTTATAAGATCTTCAATAGGAACAGCCAGAGTCTTCTTGACTTCTTGATGAATCTCAAGACCTCGAGCCAAGAGATTCAAGTCCTTAATATGTTTAGACTGGTATATGACCTAAACTTGCAAACAAGAGTGAGCCTCTAGATAAAGGCAAAGCTTTTTGTGATCTCATTTCTCTACTACAATTATGAGATTATTGAAGTTCAGCCTGAGCTTCTCTAAGCAGCCTTGATTTTGCTAGCTACAAGACCCAATACAGAATAAGCATTAGGCCTTGCCAACTATATTTTTCTGAACGAGCCTGAGTGCCTCTCTCAATTTTAAGAAGAACTCCTAAAATTTGATAGAAGCAATATAGGCATCGTAAGACTTATGATGGGCACGTTTCACTTATTTAAAATTGATCCCCAGATCACACGCTTGCTTCCTAATACCTTGATGGTGTTAAATAAACCATTTATATAAATGATTAAAGAGGACTAGGGCTTAAGACTTATCCGAGACGTTCCAATAAGCATGGTTGGCGACTTTGTATAAATATGCTCACTTTCCTAATCTCCTTCATACTCATCACTAGATAGCTTCATTATAAAAATGAATGATCTTTTTACTTCAAGGTGGGACTTTATCGAATAAGAAGAATTTACAAGTCTTTTTAGATAAATTTCTAGCGAGCTTTAGAGTAGAAATCCATAATGGCTCGGGAAGTTGGATAGGATCTCCTACTTAACAGATGAAATCAGCTCATTAAGTCTCGAAAAGGGGGTGAGGCACTTCAAAGATGTTATAGGAGATTGTATAAGGGCTGATTTCACGAAGCTCAACAGACTCAAATAGCTTCCAAGAAAAGTTGAGGATGTCAATGAGTCCTAAGCTCATAAACTTTTGGAGGAATTCAAAGCATTGAACGAAGAAGCAGGGTAGCCTTTTAAGGCTATAGTAACAAAGAATAGTGCTCTGGTCTAGAATATACTCGAGCTTCAAGGGTTTCAAGAGTCTTTAGGGTTTGAACTGATGAACTTGCAGAAGCTTTGTCTAAATTATCTTTCTGCTTGCGAAGATAAGTTCAAATTCGTGAATTTTGGCATTGGAAATGGCAAGACCCTCCTCTGCACATCATTAGCAATAATTTTAGCTTAAAGGCATAGATGTCCAGTATTCATCCTAGGAAAGAACGATCATCTTATATTAAGAGATGAGAAAAACTTTGGTCCTCATCTGCGCAAAATTGGCCTTGAGGTAAATGCGAATCAGTACCAGAAAGAAGTTGGAATTTATTATCTAACCCAAAAGTTTTTCGAGAGCTGCTTCTAAGTTGAGAGTTTTAACGAGATATGGAAGCAATCAAGATGCGTGATCGACGAGTTCGACTGGATATTATTTGACGGTAGCGTCAATCAAATGCAAAAAATGATAGAAGCTATATAAGTTACCTAGGGCTGTGTTGGATTTACAGGCTCTCCTCTCAGTATTAAAGAGCAGGCCTGCCTTAAGCTTGCATTTCAAGTGAGCGAAATTCGCTTTCCTAACATATCCTGCGTCATAGGCGACAAGAAAATTGATAAAGGAGGCTAATTGGTAAGTTCCACTCAACAGGATTACTTTAAGCTTATCATGGACCTGTGCAAAAGTTAATGCTTCCTGACACCGATACTTATTGTTGCTCAGCACTCTTATCACACTCTTGAACAAAATTTTAAGAAATACAACAGCTTCCCCTTTTTCTCAATGCGAAGCATGAAGGGCAGCAGGATAGAGGCATAAATCGAAAAGTCTTTTACTGAGAAGAATTTGAACAATTAGTATGGAGTATATCTGCTAACTGAGCAGCAAGGGAGAGGAACTGACCTCAAGTCTACAGAGGAGATAGAGAAGAATGGAGGGCTTTGTCTTATTATAGCGGATCTATTTTCCTAAAAATCTTATGAGCAGATCAAGGGCAGAGTAGGGAGACTTTAGAAAAAAGGCCAGTTTTACACAATCATTCATAAGCAAGGCTCGAAACAGACTCTTGAATAGGAAACTTAGCTGTACCAACATCTCTAAGAAAATTTGAGTCACTCTAAGCTTTCTCAGCTCTAATCCATATTGTCCAGCTCGAGAGATGATATAAAAGGCTAGGAGACTTTGAACAAAGGCTTGAGGCAGCTATCTAATACAGAAAAGTCAGTCTCGGAAGAGATACCGAGCACCAATACTGAAGTTAAGCTAGTTTCAAATGATATAGCATTCTCTGAAGAAATTTTCAATATTAACTTGGCACCTCAACCAACCTCTTCTCTTGACATCAGGCAGCCAAGCGAGGAGCTTTCGGATTAGAATATAGAGAATGCTGAAATTCCCGGTCCAAAGGAGGCGAATCCCAATGGAGGGCTTCAAAAGGGGCTGGAGATAGATATTCCCATAAATAGTCAAAGCGTGACTTCTCCATGCCACAAGCTTTTAGTTGAGAAGAGTGAAGTCATTGTAGTCGACCTATCAGAAGGGGGTTTAAAAGTTCATCTTGAAGGAAATGAGAAGAAGAGGATGAATAAGGCTTGCGAGAAGCAAAAGACTAGAGAGACTCGAAAGCGCTAAGATAAAGGGGAAAAAAAAGCTAACCCAAGGGTCACCCAAGCTTCCAAATTTAGTGATGAAGAAGACAGCAGTGCATCGAGAGAGACTCCAGTCGTCAACCAAATGCAGCGAGGGGTAAAGAGAGGAGGCTACTTAACCAAAGAAAAAGAGACGGTGGCAAAGAGGACACGCTCCTCGAGACATTGATAACAAATTTATACTGCTAACTCTTAAAATATAGAATAGAGAAGCAATGAGTGAGTTTAAGTATAAAGCTTTAGTTAATTGTTTTAAGATTTGAAGACTTATTTAATAGCTTTCTTCATTCCATCCTCTCTCCTTCAAGGTTAGGCCGCCCCTCGTTGTCAAGCACTCCTTGTGCATGGAGGCTGTGGACAAGGTCTTTGTATGAAGCCAACTCATCAATTTGATTTTTGAGATCCTCGAACTCGTCCTTCATCCTTTTGTTCTATGCGAGGTACTTTTACTTGCTCGACTTGAGCTCCTTTTCTTCCTTTTTGACCTCCTCCAACTCTTAGTTTTTCCTTCTTCGTTATGATGAAGGCTTAATTAAATGAGCGGAGCGACCTTTTTGGACTACATAAATGATCATGTAAAATTTTAAGGTTACCACTGTAGTTTAGGGAATCTTTCAAGGCTTAAGCAAACTCAGGCTTCATGTGAACAATTAGATTCTATGAGTTGTCAAGCCTTTCTCTTCTTTTCTGCTTAGCAGAATGTATCATTTCGCTGATGCCATCACGATCCAGTGAGAGTAGGACGTCGCAGATAAATTTTTTGTCAAGATGCAGCCAATCGCATTGATCTGGCAGATACTTCAGCGTAGAGGGCTTACCCTTTGCGTATTCAATAAAATCGTCTGCGGTAAGACCTTCGATTTAGGGGACCGCTGAGACAATAACATCGCTTCTTCTAAGGTACTAAAATTGTCTTAAGTAAAGTTAGATACCTCTTTTTCGCCATTGAGGATGCTTTTTAAAAAGTAGATGTTGGTGCAAGTCAACTTTGGTAGATATGCGTTGCAGTCTTAAGTTAGGAAATCGTACAGCTCTTTCTTAGATCCTATCTTCTCGGACACTTGATGCACGTTGACTTTCTGTAGATTCGATTACATATTCTATAAGTGGAATAAAGGTTTGAAATTCGCAGATACTTTCCCCGTGGCAGAACCAACAAATGAAATTTAGACAAAAAGTTTTACTAATTACTATTATTTTACTAATAAAAACTAATGTGTCAATAGCCTATTCTATATATAGAATTCTTTTATCACTATAATTAATTATATTTAAGTCTAAAGTCATTCTCAAGATGAATAGTAATACATAGTAGGCCGACATTAGAACCTTTTTTGACAAAAAGGAGGTAAAGCGGAATAGCTCAAGCAAATCTTCAGAGTCTGGCACGAATCATGAGGAATTAAAAGAAGAGGATCTTAAAGTTGATCTTAAATACAAGTCAAGTTAGCTGATTAGTTACGGTGATATAATAGCTGAAGAAACTAAATTTCATCACATCAATCTACAAATAATAGAAAGTATGAAAAGTTAACTCAATAAAACGGCAGAATCGGCTCGAAGGGTCTAAAATAACTTCAATCCTTATGCAATCTAAAATGAAGAAGAAATAAAAGATGGTGAAGCGACTATCGTGCTAAAAGAGGCTCAAAATAAATTTTTATTGGGAGTGGTCCGGCTTCATTTGGAAAGAAGACTAAAACAGTAGAACCTACTATACTCAAGTCAATAACTATCAGAGCAAATAGTTCAGTACCTTGAACAGCTTCGGGGGCGTACCTCTGATTGCGATGTCACAGACGGAGCTAAAGTTGCCTCATGGTTTGACTCTAGTAGTTCTCATAGCATTTAAAAGAAGTTATCTGTGAGTATAGTAGAATCTCAACTAAGCGAAGACTCTTTGTTGCAGAAAGTTTTCAAACTCAAGTAAGAAGAAGGATGCACCATAAATCAAATACAAAGAAGAACTGGGCTATCTGCCTACAAGTAACGCCAGCTACTCTAGTTATAGGATAAAAAACAGTTTGGAGATCATGAAAGCCGACTCAGGACGCGGATAAATAGAGCTAATCGATTGACAAAGTATATCGAAGTCTTAACCTCAGAGTGTCCAGAAAGCTAAAGTTTAAAAAGCATCCAAAGGTCCTTGGAGCAAAAGTTTTAACAGAAAGTATCCGTATCTACGATACGCCTGATAATGAAACATAAGTTGGGCTTCTGATACAAGAAACTTTATCGCCGAGAGCCTCGAACTAATTCTGAGAGCTCAATAAAATACAGAGGGCTCGCTGCAGCGCACTATGTAGCCCTACTTTCTCAGGATATTTTAATAATTAATGTTGACGAGAGTAGCTTGTAGCAAACTTTCTAAAAGCGATATGGATGGACGTTAAAGTGCAAGCAAGGGTATTTATCAAGATAAGTAAGAATGAATTCGACAAACATGATTGCAGCTGCGAGCTCCAAGGGTCATCTTTTATATCAAATAAATCAGGGCCGAAACAATGGTCCCTGTTTCATCAATTTTCTGTTCCAGATTTGCCTAAGATTAGAGTAAGAAAATCCCGAATGGAGAGAGAGCACCGTATTTATGGTCGACAATGCTAGCTATCATAAGAGCTCTTATGTCAAGAAAAAATTAGAAGAAGCCAAGATCCCAATATTTTATCTTGGGCCTTATTAATTTGATATGGCACCCATAGAGAAAGTATTCGCTCAAGTTAAGCGATTGGATTTTAACATTAGTCCTCAGCATAAGATTGTTACGTAAGTTGCTTCCTTGCTTCATCATAAGATTGTAGATAAAACCTGCAGTTGAGGAGGATAGTGGAGCAAATTTAAAATTCTGACTTTTAATGGATCCAAAGTTCTTTCTTCTACGTCCTATAGGCGGCTTTGCTGCATTATTTTAATGTGCCTGTTTGACTTAAGTCATCTTCTGAGTATTATTCTGACTCGCCCATGATAAAAAACTTTTGTCCAGTTGAAAATCCTTACTTTTCTATTTATGGCTTGGATCATAACAACGATTGGCTTATTTTATTAATTACTTATGACGAAAAATTTTCTATTTATATTTTTTTCTTATTTTAAGCCCTTCGAGTCATTTTGATCATTTTAAACCTTTTTAACATTGTTTTGTTTTATTTATGAAATAACTAATAAGTCTTTTTATTATTTCATCATAAATTTCTTCTCACTTATTCTTTCATAAACTTGATTGGCATTTCTTTCTTATAATTTTATTAAGTTTTTTGTTAATTTTTGGCAAGAAACCTTAGTGATTTAATTAGATTCATTTTGAACTTAAGTTACTTAGGGATGAATAATTTTAACATTTTCTCTTATTCTAGTCGTGCCTAAACTTTTCTGTGACGAAGCTATAGAGACTATTTTTGAAGCCTTAAATTGGCATCTGCAGTATTTAAATTTTAGGGATTGAGAGAAAGCTTCAACTAGAAGTTGAATAGAGTAGCTGTGTAGTCTTACATCTTTCATTATTAAAAATGAGAGAGGTTTTTATCCCAATTTTTAATTTCTTTGTTGTTGCACTTCAAATGCAATTTAAAGAACCATTTGTCATTCTTCTGGAAACTTTATCGATTTATTTAAATTTTGTTGCTGCTTCAATAGACCTCTCTCTATTATAATTAAAGGTGCTGCTCGGCTGGACTTTTATAATTTATAGCGCTTCATCTTATTTTTGCTTCTTAAAAATTTAGCTCTCAAGGTCTCTTATCTTTTTTCCACATTATTTTTGAAAAGACCTTGGCGTCCCTAAGTTTATTTCTTAGAGAATCAATTTCTTCTAAAGTCATTTTCTTAATTCTGCTTAGATGAGTAAATGAGTCTACAGGCACTCAGCGTTTTTAATCTTTGCCCTAGTTGCAAGGAGCTACCTGAATTGCTTTTAATCCAGGATACATTTAAAATCTTGGGCTGAAGTTCCAGGACTTTATCTCTTAATAAAAATAGAATTTTTATCTCTTCAATAGTGGCTCGTAGACCACGCAGTTAGCTTTTCTTGCTAAGTTATTGTAATTTTAATCACACCTTTCGGTAATGATGCAGGGAGGGTCACTCCGTTAAAATGTTTAAATTTAGTGAAAGAGATTTCTATTTTTATTGAGATTTTTACTTACCTTTATATCCAAATTAGTCTAAATGAAAACCTGACCGTTTTATTTCTCTCTATTGCATGCTTTTAATTCTATAAAAATTATATTAAAATTGATTGAGGATTCACTTTATCTTACCAATTTAAAAATATTCAACTGACATTTTATTCAAATTAAAACTTATGAGCACTGATTGATATTTTAAAAAATAATATTATAAGACAACTGCAGTTATTCTTTATTCACTAAAATTATTTAAAAGTTCACAACACTAAATAAGTCAAACATTTAAAAAAGACTTTCTTAAAAATTTAAAGCTGAGTTTTAAATTAGACTATAATAATTATTTACTTATTTTTTTAATCAACTTAATTGCTCATAATATGCTTAGAAGCTCTCAACAATAAACTTAAAGTTATTCTGCAGGAAAGACTCAGAATATCCAACAAAACAATCATAACTTACCCTCCTAATCTTGAACCTTGATTAAGTTGCCTCAGAACTTTTAGTCATTCAACTTAGCCAGTGATTTTTCTAATCAAAGCCATCCTCATTTCACCAAACCTCAGAATTTCTAAGAATAGCAATCTATTCAACAACATCAACCTGGAGAGAGAAACTTAGGTTTATCAGAAGAATAGTTCTTGATTAATCAAACACCTAGTTAATATAAAAGCGAGAAATTTAGCTCTAGCCAACTCACTCTCAACATAATCAATAGTAAAGAAAACAAGCTCAACAGCAAGTTTTTTAGCTACCTTCCAGAGAGTAAAAAATATAACTCAGGTTATCAGATTTAGTAACAAATTAAAGAAGCTGTTTAAAGTTCAAAGAGGAGATTCATGCTTGATATTTATGGTCGCAGGCACTAACTGTACAGGCAGTATGGATGGTCAAGAAAGCAAGTAGACAGACTATGCTCGCATTTTGATAGCCTTTCAAGTTTTGGTTAATGGTACTAACATTATAAGGGCGAGTTTTAAGATTTGGTTTTAGGTTCAAGAGGAAATCACTTCAAGCCGACGCCTGATAATTTAATGCAGAAAAAGGCCTTAATTTAAGACCAAATAGAGAGAGAACTCCTCATCTTAGAGCAAGCTGATAAATAGATTAAGCTTTCAAAGCTTTAGTATTAGAATCCATAAGGTAGCAGTGGAATATCTTAATAGAGGCGAGAAGCTCGTCAAAGGTAGCAGGCGTTCCTTCTTTAGCAAAGAGATAAAATTATTGAAGACCTCAAATCAAAGTTGAAAATAGTGATTGAAGAAAACTTTGATTTAAAGCAGCATCTCGAACAGGTAGAAATAAGAGTGTAGTAACTGTTGATCGAAAATCAGAGATTATAATCTGCTTTAAGTGAAGTCACAGAGTCAGAAAAAGAGTAAAGAAAGCTTGAACTATAGCAAGAACTTGGATTCAGAGCACTAATAAATGAGTCTAAAAAATAGAGGTAATGCGTTTTGCTGGAGAAAGTCAATCCTCAGTAGTACGTGAACAACTCTGAGCCAACAGAGTATCTCACTGAACGGACTGAGTGGGGCATGAAGAGATCTAACAACAAATAAATTCAGTACTAAGGAGACGTTTTAGACGACAGAATGTGGGAGGAGGTTATTTACGACAATGCGATCGAAATCGACTTATGTGATTTTATGGCTATAGTTTTCGATCCTCCTTGGCAGGGTACCGGCATGAACTTCAACTATTTCACAATGGCTGAAAAGGCTGTATTAAGCCGAATACCCTTAAAAAAGCTATAGAGAAATGGCTACATTTTTATGTGGGTTACTTAAGCTAAACTAGAGGCAGCATTAGATTATCTGGGTAAGCAGGGCTACTAAAAATGCGATCTCCTCACTTGGGTCAAACTTAATCCTGATAAAACCCTAAAAGAGGGAATAGGTTTCTATACTAGCCATTGCACCGAGTTTTGCATTATAGCAAGGAAAAACGGGCCTATGACTGACCTTAGAGAGAGATCTGTCTTATATTATGTGAGAAATGTGATAATAGAAGAGGTACGAGAAGCCTCGCGGAAGCCAGATGCTTTCTATGAATTAGTGGAAACTTTAATTCCCCACTTCTGGTACCTCGATGTGTTTGGGAGACTATACAATTAAAGGGACAGATGGGTCACAGTTGGAAATTAATCTATAAACATAGATCCAGCCACTGTGGCGCCGAGAAAAAAAAAGTCTAAATTTAAAAGGAGCTGAAATCATTTTTTTAATTATTATTAAGTTTTAAAACCCACAGGAACAGTTATTTATCGAATATTTAGATTCATAATATACATTCTTTAATTGCTATAAAAATTTTCTTCATGGGGTTTAGAAGTTTGTGACCTTTGCTAATTTCCTGGCTCTGCGCTTAGAACAGGAAAAATTAAAATAAAAAGTTGCTAATCTATTGAACAAACAAGTAACTCTAATTTTATCGGCAAAGGCTAAAACATTTCATCTGGTATTTTTATCAGATTTTCATTTAAATTATAAATATATTTGATTAAAAAAGCAAACTGGCTAGGCAAGCTCACCTTTAAAGTAATTTGTCCCACTATATAGTATTCTTTACAAGAGTATCCGAAGTACTCAATTATTGATAGTATCATCTCGAAATTCAAAAATAATAAGAATTTAATTCCTTGATTTAATAATTAAATGGCTAATACATAATTTATAAATTTTTATTTTTTTTTAAAAATGGAGTTAGTGCTTTAATAGATGAGTGAAAGCATATAGATTAATTTTTTCAACCACACACCTCGTATTTTACTAAGTGGATTGTCTCTTGTATCGGTAAAATTGTTAATATAAAGTAGGGGTTCAAAATGTCAACCTAGTCTAATAGCTCACCTACAATTGATATCATATTCTCTAAGTTCATGCAGAGAAGCTCGCTTATTTTAAGAATAATTATGATATGTTTTCTTCGTCCAAATGTAAAAGTGGTTCGTCTTTTTTCTTTCGCTCTTGAATTTTGAGAAATGTTTCCTTGTTGAAGTAAAATCGACTAACGAAACATTCTATCACTGCTGTTGCGAATTTACTCTTTATTTTATTATTTAAATGGTCTCTGCAATCTATTTAAATTTAAAAATGCTCATTTAGAAGATTATATTAAGTCTAAAATGTATTTAATTTTAATTTTTGACTCTTATCTTTATTTTGTAATATATTAGGGTCCTAGCCAATGTCAATTCCTAAGATCTCTTTAGTAGGTGATTATCCAGAGAGCTGTAAACAAGTATAATAGTTAAATAAGTTTAAAGAAATATTTAACAATTGATTAGAGAGAGTTTTGAGTCAGACTCATAGGAGGAGATGAGAGGGTTACTTGCATGGGATATCCCATTTTATACGAATAATCTTTCAGATGTAATTATCACTGCAACTGATGAATCTTAGCTAGGAACACACATTTTTACACATACTTTCTAAGCATAATACAACTAGGAGTATAAACTTTTTTTAATTTTTAACTTATTCTTATTAAAATTATTAAAGTTTATTAAGAAGGTTTTGATTATAATTTATATTAAAGAAATATTATTTTGAATTAAAATTAATTAATGGCCTTTTAGGGCATAATTAAGGAAGTTTAAAAGCTATATTCTAAGTTTTTTTTTATCCTTTTAAAATAGGGTATTTTAATAAATAATTTAAAAGACATGCATCCTCTTATTCAGTCAGTATTTTAATGCTAAAACCTTAACGATATTGACTTTTAAAAAATAATTTAAGATAAATTAAAATTTCAAATTTTCTTGAAAAAAAGAAAGAATTACTGGTGCTTATAACTTTCACTTTATTTTATTCTCTTCATCTTTTAATATTTAAATAATCATAAATGAGATGTTAGCGAATTATATTTAAGTTTTCACTCTTGTAGTAGAAGTTATAAAATTTGAATTCTCTCAGAAGAAAACTAACACCGCCCCTGTTTTCTAACACTCTCTGCCTTTAATTGAAATAGGATATTTTATTATAAAACTATTTTAATCGTTTAAGCCACAATAAATAAAGGAACCTAGCTATTACTTCCCCTTATTTTTGATGCAGAGGACGATTAGACATATATAACTATTTCAAATACCTCCCCAGCCAGTGTTTTCACTAGACTTAATTACAATTATTATATATTTTTTATTATGACTTGAAAACCAAACTCTAGTTTTCGAACCACATGAAGCTTCACTTATAGGAATTCATTAACTAGATTTTAAAATCACAGATTTAAACTCTAGACCACTATCTACAGTATACAAGACCTTTATTCAAGTTAATGACTTAACCTAAGAGCAAAATTTTATTTTTAAATTCACTTGTCGAAGAATTTTAATCCGCATATCTGCTAGCTGAATCTTAGCAAAAGTTCATAAACAAAATAATTAAAATAAAATTTATTTCATAAATACTTACGCTACGCAGATAACCTATGATGGAGAAGCAAAAATTATTTTTGACAGGTAAATATTTTGGCCTACTAATATTTCAACGATCCAAGACGAAAACTAATCATTTTAAAATTAAACTACCTGAAATTTTAAGTGATATAATCAAACTCACCTTTATATTAAAGCAGTGGAAGATTGAGATAACTTAGAAGCCTTTTTAATTAGTAAAATTAAGAAGACAATTAAGTAAAATCTTGGATTATAACCAACAATACAAATTTATAAAATTCATTTTTGTATTTTACAGCATCAACTTTGAGTGTCAAATTAATTTTCGAGGATTACTAGAGGATTTCACGGGGATTTGCTTTGGATACTTTAAGAGTGAAATTCTTATAACCGTTAGCTTTTCGAATTTATATTTATTTAACTAGAGATGCAGCTTACTTCGTCAGTTCTAAATTGTAAATTCTAAAAAGAGTACCACCTTAGCTTGATTCAGGATCTGTTAAATTTAAATATCTGTTCTAGGTTAGGTAATAGGAAATGTAGCATCCTCTTCTTCTAGCATTTCTATTGGTCTCGCTTTTGCAAACTTTGCAGTATACCTTGTACTAGGAGTAACTATGAAGTATCTGTGGAATCTTTTTCTCTCACTTTAGATTGTTGTAAACTTGCAACTCTTGAATTTACCACTCCCAGCTATTTTGACTGAATACTTGCAGCAACTGTAAGATAATTTTTTTTAAAGACCTCTCTAACATGAATATTCTTCCTGAGGCTTGGACTAACGAAGCTATTGCTAGGACAAAATAGGCTTTTGGAATTTAAGAAAGTGTTTCTGCAAATGATGTTCTCAGTTCTTACTAATACAAGATAGCTCTTATTGATATCTTTCAAATAATTTTAGCAACTTCTCTTTTGAAAATTCTTAACTTTATAAGCTTAGATGGAACTTTTAACATTCGATCAGTCTTTTGGATTCTTGTTTTCACTTTACTTTCACTGGTGATGAAAAATATAATCAATAATTTAGATTATAACTTCGGCTATTATTGCTATTAGAGTTCTCTCAAGGCTTAAGCTGTAATTATATTGGAAAGTTTGGGGGGGGGCCTTTCCTCGTCATCCACTTTTTCCATTAAAAAAGAAAAAACACTATCTAGCCTAAAATCAGCCAAAAACGACAATTCATTAGTCTAAATTCAAATCCAAACAGTCTAACCTACTCATATTCTTAAATTTAAAAGAATTATCTTAAAGATTTAGCAGGTAGAGAACAGAAAATTAATCTTTATGACGACATTATAAAAAAACTAAATATATTTTTTGTTATTAGAGCATATTTAAATAAAAATACATCACATAACAATAAAGATAGATCAAAATGTTAATTTTTAAATTAATTAGGCTTTATGCATTCTCTAGAATAAGAAGAGAATCCTAAATCGCTTATATATAAGTTTATATATCTATGAGTTAATTTTATATTTATTAAGGCATTTAATTTATTTAAATTATCTTTCCATTTGTTTAAAATTACATTTTTTAAAATAAAATTTCTTTCTAGGCTCTTCCAAATTCTCTAAATATAAGAATATGAGTAGCTTAGACTCTTTGGATTTTAATTTGGACGAAAGAATTGTCGGTTTTGGCTGATTTTAGGCTAGATGATGATTTTTCATTTTTTCATGAAAAAAGTGGATGACGAGGAAAGGCCCCCCCCCGAAAGTTTTTATTTCGTAGTGTAGTTAAAGTCCTTAAATAATAAAATTTATATTCCTGAAACTTATTAGAGACAAACTTATGTTTAACTCCACAATAAGAAGCGTAATCAAAGGATATATCGGATTTGCGCTTCTTAAAAATAATATTTTATAATTTAATATTTTTTTCTATCAATAAATGCCTTAATTCAAGTTAGTCATTATAAATATTGTTAATACTTCTCTTTAGACTAATCCTGCATTAAAATAATAACATTTGGGTCAATAGTTCTTATATCACTCTTTTTAGGACCGTTGGTGATAATTTTATATCTCATGAGAATGAAAGATAAGCTTTTGAATTCTGAAACTCGGGCTAAGTTTGGAAGTGTGTATGAAAACTACAGAATCCATTCTTTGACTTTCTTTTTGGCTTTTATCTATAGAAGAATGGCTTTTGCAGTAATTTTACTTGCTCTTATGGATTATTCAGCACTTCAGTATATATGGACACTTCTCTCCTCTCTAATTTTAAATTTATGTGGTGATATTGGTGAGCTATAGACCATACAATAAAAAGCTTGAATATATTGTAGATCTCGCCAATTAGCTTTTGATAAAATATTAAAAATAATAATAATTTTATTTGATCTTAAGCATAGTTATTTCATTTGCAGGATTCATGGATGATAGCATCACCTACGATCATAGTCAAATAATTATAATTTAAATATATTAAATAATGTATACAAAGTCAAAATCTTGGCCTTGCTATAATAGCTCAAACTTTCCTACTTTTTCTATTGAATTGGACAATCGTGCTATTCTAAATTATAATGATCTCTATTAAAATAGTCAAAAAATTCCTATTTTAGAGAAAGAAGAAGCAACTTAAAATACTCTTGCCATTTTTAAATTTATAGTTAACTGCTTTCACTTAATGAAGAGATAGATAATTTAAACATAGAAATATAGTAAGTTAAATTACAAAAGGCTTTACTTAAGAAAAATAAAAAAGAAGAGAAGAAACATCCTTTTGTTCCTTTAGAGAGAAGTGGAACCACCTCTTTTACATAAGATGAAGATTCATTTCTTCAAATAGCAATGTTTGAAGATCTTCTCAATGGTAAAAGCCACAAAATAATTCAGAATCTTAAAGAGCAAACTTAAGATAAAGAAATAGCTTTTGAACAATAAAATTACTCATTTATCTATTATTTTTTTTTCC
Organism: Tetmemena sp. SeJ-2015; assembly: GCA_027382625.1. Lineage (NCBI taxonomy): Eukaryota > Ciliophora > Spirotrichea > Sporadotrichida > Oxytrichidae > Tetmemena > Tetmemena sp. SeJ-2015. The sequence continues at coordinate 2,533 of JAJKFJ010022160.1, read as the reverse complement.
GGAGATACCAAACTAAAAATTGAAGAAAGGTAAAAAAGTTAAACACAATGAGAAACAATAAAAATAAATTCGCACTTTAAAATAATGAGTGAATAAATATTATAAGCCAAAAATTAAGAGCTTTGAGATCCAAAGAGGAGATATTTAGAGCGAATAATCTTTTCCTAAGATATCTCAAAGCTTTCAAGAAATATTAAAGATCACATCTCCTGAATTAAACAATAAATTGAACTAATTTTCATAGGAAGCAACTTAGTATTTGAGTTAAACTAATTAGGGATCACAAAAGTAAGCAAGCTATGAATTAAATTAGGGAAAGTAAACAAATAGGCCGATTCTCTTGAATAAACTAGAAATAAGTTCTTCACGTTTAAATGATGATACACATATAGAAGGACTCTCAGAAATCAAAATCCCTCGAATTTAGTTTCTCAAGAGTGATTAAGTAGGTTTTTAATCGGCTAGAAATTAAATTACTGAATATAAAAATTCAATAAAAGAGGCACCATTCAGCTTTGTTAGAAAATACACAGTAGAGAAGCCTAATTAAGAAATATAAAGCCCCAGAAAATTTTAAAATGACAGGAGGTTTACAAATAATGAAACTCTTTCCTAAAGGAAAGTAAATTATTTTACATTATTAGAAGATTAATAACAAAAAACTTAGGAAAATATTTTAAAAATAAATAAAAATATATATAGGAGTATTTTTAATTTAAAAAGTAGATAATGAAATAGATAGCTATAAAGACTTTTAAAATACTATTTCCTAGAATAGAGTGCCAATATTATTGTAGGAACCCATTTGAAATGAAATTTTTATGAAATCAAATTAAATATACTATTTAATTTTGGAAAGTTAATTCTTCAAAAATATTGCTTACCTACCGCGGCTGAATTATCCCTAGATCAGTAATATATTATACCTCTAGGTCCTGATCACAAATAATATTAAGCTCAGACTCTTAATATACTATAATATTGCACGTTTAGAAAAGTTTGATCGCAGTTATGGAAAATAAATAAGAGCGATTTCGAGCTTATGCCCAATATTATATAATTATTACCAATGCTTAAAACCCCAAAACCTGTGATTTTATATCCAGGGTAGTTGTAGTGATTATTAGAGTGCTTGTACTTATATCTAGTTAGGTCTTATGCATATATGGCTCAAGCCTACATCATCATCCTAAGGATGCATCACACGTAGCCCAAGCGTATAGTCTGCTCCCACTTCCTCATGCTGATCGTCCACATCTGTCTGATCTCCGTCTCAGTCATCGCGCTCATGATCTCTCCGACTCTTTTCACCAGTTGCTGCCTATAAGCTCAACTCAGATGCATCTTACTTGTTATGGATCTGCTGACTCTAGAGCTGCTTCTTCACATATGAGAAGAGAGACTCGACTGGATTGAGCCAGGGCGAATACTCCGCATTGAAGAGAAGCACTGCCTTGAACTTCCTGACAGTCTCCATCATCTCCGAGTACTTATGGATCACTGCATTGTCCATGAGGATCACGATCTTCTTACTGCTCATCTCTCTGTCAGTGCGCACATAGCGCAGCGTCTGATATATGAAGTTCTCGAAGAGCACTGAGTTGAAGGCTCCCTCAATGATCTGACTGCTGATAACTCTATCCTGGCTGATGGCTGCGATAAAGCTGAGGGAGAACTGCTGCTACTTGAGCTCAGACTTCTTGATCGCAAGCTCTCTAGTGAGCAAGCCATACCTTCCAAGCCATTCATTCATGTTGCACCTCACTTGCGAGATGGGAATGTACTTGAGCTCATCTACTTCCTCAGGTTCGATTCTCGTTACTTCTTCTGTTTTAACGCTTGCTGATGCTTCGCCCTCACTTCGATTATCTATAAGCAGATCAGCAATGGAAATACTTTCATACCTGAGGATGAGAGTTTGAGCTTGCGAGGTGTAATCCTCATTTGAGTTGCCTCATCCAGTCTCACATCATCCTCACTCTGTCTCCTTCTGTTTGAGTTGAGCCTCAAGGATGCCATAGCTAATGAGAAAGGAGTGAGGCTCTATCTCGCCTTGGTCGGAGTGAACCTCGTTGAGTTTGCCTTCTTCTGTGATGAGCCGAGCTTGAGATCAGTGAGCCTCTTTGACACACTGAGTTGCTTTGTGTTCGATCCGACTATCTCAGGGATCGGAGAAAGCTCTTGCTTCAAGTTAGATGCTCTCTGTGCTCTCGGAGTTTAGACTGCCGATGCTTGAGAAGAGAGTGGAGTCCTCCTCTATAGGTATCAAGAGTGCAAGCCTTACTTTGAAAGAGCTCTGCTGATGAGAGTCTTTAGGCAAGCTTCGATTTGACTTATCAGACTTAACTCTATGGATGCTAGAAGTCTCAGCCCTAGATTATTGCTTCCCTGAGGTTTGCTTATCTTCCTCCTCCTCCCTATAGAAATCATATTAGAGCTATAGTCATACTGAGGCTCCTGTGCTAGATAAGAAGGTCCTTTATATCTATAATATTAAGGGGATTTCAAAGTTTAGTAAGCCTATTAATTGAGC